>NDGN011479349.1:0-13353 GCA_002564285.1 Tympanoctomys barrerae
TAAACAGGTGGATCACTATGAGTCTGATCTAGTAGTGAGACCCTGAACACCTTGCAGACCCTTTCCTAAAACACACACACACACACACACACACGTCTAAGCATTGAAAATTGTCAAATAAATATCCATTTATGCTAGAGTGAATTATTTATTAAGACTATAAAATATGAAGCAATTTGGCTTACCTTCTTTAGAGAAACCATCATCTATTTCACTTTAAATTATATTTAGACACTAAATCACAGCAATAGGAAAAAATAAAACATACCCATTACAAACAGTTTTCCTAGGAATCTAAATCCACTCACTGCTATAAAGAGCAAGGCTGCAAGATGAAGAAAAAGCGTGATGGAATAAATGTAGGAGAAAGTTTAATACATGAAGTAAGACAAAACAAGGTTCTGCTTTTAACCTAATTTACTGAGCTCCCTTGCCTGACTCAGTGACTCTTGTGAGCACGTCCGTGTTGGAGAGGCACGTGGCAGCAGGCTAGGGCCAGGGCGGTCAGGCACTCTCTTTAAATCCACCTTCAGTGCCACACGGGAAACACAGGACTAAAATAGGGAAACACTTCTGTTCCCCCAAAATGTTTAAAAGTACAGTGATCCCATGAGACCTCAGGAAAATGCTGATGTGACTCCTCACTTGAAATCTTGTAGGCAAAATGAAAGTAAAGAGCGATTGCTGCTTCATCTGATGCAGAAATGAAAAAAATCAATCCCCTGCACTGCGCAAGGCAATACGGTACGTGTCTGCGAGATGCACCTCAGGTGGAAGCTGCTGCGGTAGCAGCTTCAGAAACGTTCATTCAAGAGAGATCCAGCTGGGTAATGTGCAGGATGGTAGGGGGCAGGAAGCCTGGCTTTTGTAGTAGTTCTTCCAGCTTTGATTATGCTACAAAATGGTACCATTTATATCAGTCCCCCATTATTACAGAAAAGCATAAGGTATCCCGAAAAGAAAGCAAATTAGAAGATGAGAAGGGTTTTCAGTGACTCAAGGAAAAAGGTGCAAGTCTAAAGATTCAAAGAACACAGATTATATATATATAAATATATATATATATATAAAGAGAGAGAGAGAGAAGAAAAGCACAAATGAAAGAAGGGAAAAAGATGTATTTAATAATTTAATATATCAGATTAGTTTGGATAATTGTGCTGAAAATTTATGCTGCTCTTTTTTTTCTAATCTGTTGTTTTTTAATTTATTTGGTATAGGGTCTCACTGTGCAGCTCAGAGTACAGTATCAAGTATGTGGGATCTACTCTGGGTTCTTGCACTTGCCAGGTGGGTGCTTAGACCACCGAGCTATCTCCCCAGCCCCTCTGCTGGGCATTTGAAAGCAGCAGTTAATACTTAAATTTTAAAACTTAAATTTTTTTCTTTTTATTCTTATTTTTTTCTTTGACTTTTTAAAACATTTTGTTATTCTTTTGTTTTGTTCTTTCTTCAAACCAAACTTACATTTTTGTATCTGATGACCTGAGCAACCAATTTGAAGATAACCTTATGCAATAAGGCAATGATTGTTGAATTCCTGTTACTTTGTTTAGCAACATTTTGTATCATTTCTATCACTATTTTGTATTCATAAAACAAGTGCTTATTTAGATGTATGCTTCTTGTTGTAATTACTACTGATAGATGAAATATTTTAAAGAAAATCTGTATTAAGCGCTGGTATCTAACACAATTTTAAGTTAAAATACATCATGTTTACGTATTTTATAATTAATTATGAACAGTTTCTTTTATATAAAAGTACTGAGATTTATTATAAATGTATCCCAGCTATTAGAAATATTTTTTTAAAACTATACAAATATGTGTTCTAAGTAGATGTATAGAAAGTAACTATGAAAGAAAGCATTCAGCAAAAAGAGCGCCTTCTGTCCAGGGACAGCTGTCCTTTGTACCCTAATTCTCCTAAGTTCACTCGATTAACTTCTGGCAAAGCGTGCTGAGGAGCTGCTGTCGTGGGCCAGAAGCTACTATTACACATTTCATCAGGAACAGTTTTGGCTTCCATATGGGAGTAGATAGTATCTCCTGGATTACAATTGACCCCCAAAGGCCACGTACTGAAGGCTCGGTCCCAAGATGCTGCTGCTGTTGGGAGGAGGTGGAATGGGTAGAACCTTCAGGAGTGGGGCCTGCTGGAGAAGTTAGGTCACTGAGGCTGTCCCCTTAATGGGGACACTGAAAGCCTGGCCCCATCTCTTCTTATTTTTTAGCTGCCATGCCTACCAGACCCACATGGTCTGTTTTGTCCTATACCGTCACACTCTTCTTCAAACACGTGATCAAGTGTCCCCACCTAAATCAATAAAATGAAAATATTGTCTCTTGTTTTGTTCTTGAGCTATCTACCTCCAGGTGCCTCTCTGCAGTTTCTTTCCTCTCAGAAGCACAGGTTCTGTGTAGACGTGCATGACTTCTCCTCTAACCTGGAAGTGCCATTCAACTACGCCTTCAGTCCCTACCATTCTCTGGGACCTAATCTACTAACATCACCAATGATGTCATGAATCATGAATATCAAAAGCAGGGTAAGACTAGGTGTGCTGGTGCATGACTTAATCCCAGCACTCTAGGAGGCTGAAGGAGAAGGATTATGAGTTCTAACCCAGCCTGGGTAACCTAGCGACCTATAGAGGTAGCCTAGTAAGAATGCGCTCAGTTTAATTCATGGTGCCAGGATAAGGAAACTATTCTATTACCGTATTATTTTCATTATGATTTACATTTTTTTCAATTATTTTAATATGCTAAGTGCTTCACGCACATATCATGGTAGGAATTTTTATAACTTTTGTAAGACATTTTTTAATACATTTTACTTTAAAAAAAATGATTTTCACAGGGAGTTCTTTGGTCACTAAAAGTATTTTAGAATATCTTATCACAGTAAATGCCTTTGTACATTTATTCAAGCCTATAGAATGTGCACAGCAAATGTGTAATCCATTGCATTAATTTAAACAGAGAGATATTTTAAAGCTATCTATCTCTTGTTCCTGGGGATTTTTATTTGGTTGCTCTGAGACAGTGACATCAGCATTTTCTTTTAATTCTTCCTTGGCCCCATGAAAACGGAAAGAATAAAAGTGATATTTTGTGTTTCCCACTGCAAAACTACAGAGCTAAAAATACAGAGCTTGCGACCATCTATAGCAAAGTATGAGATCTTCATGACATCTAGTTAAAAAAAAAAAACATTGGGAAGAATGAGAAGATAATTACATCTGCAAAGATAAATGGTAAAAATAATACAGACATTTCCACATATCTGATCCTAGTTTCATTCTCACCAAGATAGTTTGATTGAACAACACATTTCTCACGGTTAACAAACAGTTTGGGATACCATTAATTAAAATACTTGTTTTATTCAGATTTTCTTAGATTGCATATAATGTCCTTTCTATCCTAGTGTCCCATTCAGAATATAGCATCACATATAGTAATCAGGGTCTTTTTGTCTTTTTTTTTTTTCAAATTTTCTTACTTTAGATTTTCCTGACAGCCTTGGAAAGCATTCACCTAGTAGAAAGAGAATGTAGCTCAATTCATATTTGCATGGTTTGCTCATAATAAGACTGATATTACAGGTTTTGGGGTGGAAAGCCAATGCTAAATTTCATTTCCACCACATTGTAAAGGTAAATAAAATCAACATCAGGTCCAACAAGATAGCTCAGAGGACTAAGTGCCTGCTTAGGCAAGCACAGGGACTGGTGTCCATCCCCAGCACCACATATCACACCAGCCCCGCTCCCAGGCACACTGAGCTGGCCCCTGAAATCAGGCATGGTGGTGTACTGCTGCAATCCCAGTGCTAGGGTGGCAGAAAATGGGAGGATCACTATGAGTCTGAGCTGGGTAGTGAGACTCTGTACCAAATACATTAAAAAAATTATAACTTAATGTTGCACTTAACCATCTGGCCATAATAATGTTATCATGGTTGTCGACTTTGATGTTACTGTTTGTCTCTTTTTTAATACATTTTTACAAGAAAAAATTATGCTTATCCCACTTATAAGGGAAGGGAAATGAGAGTTCACATCCTGGAATTTTTCTCTAAGAAAGATTTGTCTGTTCTCTAATACTTAGTTAATGAATCACCACTTTATGTATGGAGACCTCTGGGATATATTGAATAACTTACTTATTTCATTCCAAAAGTACATCCACATTGTTCTTTGGGAAATCTTTCAGTTAGCATCAGTGTCTCTTTGGCGCTCTATCAGTATTGCCCTTGTTTATTGTAAGTCACTATTTTATTATGTTCTAATGACTTAAGATACTTCACTTTGATCTTGTATGTTTTCTTTTCCAATCTATTATAGAGAGTCTCAGTCTTTCCACGCCAGTTCCTTTTATTGGAAAACACTGTTAGAAACCAAGATATGGGTGATGAATGTGCTTTCTGAGTTTTAGAGTCATTGCTTCATAAATTCACCCACCAACAGAGCAAAAGAACACTTACATGTAGAGAAATCTATGTATTTTATTTGTGAATATGTCTATAGACAAATATATGGAGACATATTAACCTGAAGATGAACTCATTCTAAGAGTTCACCTCCTAATTCATTACGACATGAGCCACTCTAGTCCTGCCACTACCAGTGAGTAACTTCATATTACAACAGTGAAAAATTGGTCCTCACAACACAATTTTATACCTGTTCAATTTTATAGATAGCATAACATCACATTTACTAACCCAAGTTTCTCAGGGCTAGGAAAGATGATGTCTATTTTTCATTTTAAAGAGAAAAAAACAGAAAAAAAAGAACAAAGACAAAAGTAAAACAACATAAAGCAATAAAAATTGTACAAAATTTCAAAACAAGAGCATAAAATTAACAATGGCTGTTATATTACATATTGTTATGATCAAAATTGTTGCTCAGATTATCAGATATAGACACATAAGCTTTCTTCATTTCTTTTTTTTTGTTTACTTTTATTTTATTTTGAAGAGTAAAAACAGAAGCCAAAACAAATAGAAAAAATGACTGAAAAAAGGTAACATACAGCAATACATATGTCACAGATTTTCAGAAACAGGGATAGCTAATTGACAATGGTTGTTTTACTATCATCTTTTAACATCAAATCTGTTGCTCAGATTAACAGAGATAGTTATAAAATATTAGACAAATAATTGAATAGTAATGCTTGCTTTCAAAAAATCTTAATCATTTTCCTCATCTTTTTAAAAAAATGATTTTAAAAACTCTTATAATTGTTAAGACATTAGAAACAGGACACATTCAGAATAAAAGATGACAAGATTCAGTCACAGGTTTTACATTACACATTGCTGACCTTGATGTAGTTGCTCAGATTGCAGATAGCAGCATACAGAGTTGGTCAAGGTGAAAATTCTAAACATTAACTGATACTTTCAAAAGAACTGGTATAAGTGATTAGTATAATCATCTCAGCCATCCTGTGTATATACTTGCATAATTTCCTCCCTTCCTTTTTCCTTATCTTTTCTTTTTATCATCCTCATTGTTTAATCTTTAAATTCACTTTCTTTCCATTTTATTATAACTATTATACCTTTCAGGTTTTATTTGATCATTCAGATTCTTAGACAATATGATATTTACACATGTGGGTCTGATTTAATTCACTTATGAGTATAGCCTCAAGTTGCATCCACTTATCTATGAAGGCTTTCAGTTTGTCTTTATTTATAGCTGATTAGTTGTCTATTGTATAAAAACAGCACATCTTTTTCATCCATTCCTCAAATGCTGGACATATTGATTGTTTCCAAGATTTGGCTATCACAAATTGTGCTGCTATAAACATGGCTGCACATACATCACTATAGTATGATGTTTTCAGATCTTTCGGGAAAATATGTAGAAGGGGAATAGTTAGATTGAATGGGATTTCCAGTTCTAGTTTTTCTGAGGAGCTGCCACACTGATTTCCATAGAGGTTGTAGAAGTCTACTTTCCCACCGGGAGTGGAGTAGTGTTACTTTTCCCAGCAGGCACTCCAGAATTTGTTATTAGCTGATTTTGTTATGGTATCCATTCTTTCTGGGGCGAGATGGTATCTCAATGTTTTTTTAATTTGTTTTTCTCAAATGGGTACTGCTGTGGAACACTTTTTCATGCATTTACTTGCCTCTTGTATTTCTTCCTCTGAGAAGTGTGTACTCTTCTCAGATGCCCATTTTTAGATTCGGTCTTTAAATTTTGGGGTTCAAATTAATGTTTTTTAGTTCTTTATAGAATTTATTTATTTATTTATTTGTTTGTTTATTTATTTATTTATATTTTAGGGAAGGGTCTACAGGGTGTTCAGGGTCTCACTAGTAGATCAGACTCATAGTGATCCGCCTGTTTACAGCCTCCCAAGTGCTGGGATTACAGGCTTGTACCACCATGCTCAGTCTCAATTGCAGTCTCAGTGGGCTCCAGGGGAGGGGCCAGCATGGCAGGCCCAGGCATTGAACCCCTGGCCCCTGCACCTGCTTGCAGGCACTTTAATCTGCTGAGCCATTTGGCTGGCCTAGTTCTTTATAGAATTTAAATAGAAATACTTTGAGTGATTGTTGGTTGTGAATTCTTTCCCAATTTGTGGGTTGTCTTTTATTTATTTACTTATTTATTTATTTTTGGTGGAACCAGGGATTGAACTCAGGCCCTTTCACTTGCCAGGCAAGTGCTTATTCTACTGAGCTATCTCTCCAGCCCCAGTCTTTTTATTCTGTTGGTGATTTATTTTGACATGCAGAAACTTCTCAATAAGATGAGATCTCAGCTGTTGATTCTAAATAAAATAGCTCACTTAATTGTGAGAATGAAAGAATCAACAAGTGAAATAGATCATCTTCAATCATGAATTCTGAACAGCAAATGACAAAAGAATCATAACAAGTAGCATGAGTCTACAGAACTCATGGGACACCATGAAGAAAGCCAATACACACATTACGATAGCTGGAAAAGGAAAGAAATAGGCAGAATATGTGTGAAGGAATAATATCGAAAACTTCCACAAATGTGAGGGAAGAAATGCACACTCAAGCTCAATACATTTATAGGATCCCAGCTAGTATGAAACTGGCCGTACACCAGAGGTGATCAAGCTTTCAGAAGTTGAACATTCTATGCTGCCAGTGAGAGCCTAACTTGTTCAAATACCAAGGAAACCAGTGTGGAAATTCCTCACAAAACTAAAACTAGAGGTTCACGTGCCTCAGCTGTTCTCCTTTGAGGCATCTTCCTGAAAGAGATAAGAGCTTCCCACCACTGTGATGTGTGCACACCCACATTAATAGCAGCATGACTCATAACAGCTCACTCTTGGAAGCAGCCCACGTGTTCATCAGTGAGTGAATGGATAACAGAGTGGTGTTTATATCTAATGGAGTTCTGTTCTGTTACAGAGATGCCATTTGAGTCTTTTGTGGGAAAGTGGAGGCTCCTTGGGATCATAATCCTGACTGACATAAATCAGACTCACAGTCTAAATATCAAATTGTCTTTCTTTTGTGAGGGACACAAAGGATAAATAAGGACTACAATGGAGGACAGACAATGGGAAGGAGGAAGAGAGTGTTCAAATGGGAAAGAATGAAGAGTGGAGAAGGGGATGGTAAGGAAGGAAAGGAACAGAAAAAGAGAGTGGGAAAAATAAATGGTAACAAAGCTTTGGGAGATGTGAGTGAAAGGAGAAGAGGAGAGTAGGAAGAAAAAATCAAAATATATTACATACAGGAGCAACTTATGTACATGTGTCTGTGGTGAATGGGATCAATATGTATGTCAAATGTGTACTACTAAAAAAATTAAAGTAAAAAAGTGCCAAATTAAAAAGAATATCTTGAAAGAAACAGCAAAATGCACTATTCAACAGAACCTGTGAAGATGAAAATGCTAGAGATTTTAGAGTGAAAAAAGAAAAAATAACAAGCAAGAATATTACATCCAACAAAACTATGCTTTGCAAAGAAGAGATTAATAACTTGCTGAGTTTGAAATCCTCAGACAACTCAGTACTAGCAAATCCCTCAAGTTGAAATGAAGGGGACAGCAACATAAAATTAAATGACAATCTAAATCTCACATATAAAGATAAAACAGATAAATGTGAAATCTTCTGTCTTCTAATGCTGATGCAAATATATACTTTACGTCCTTTTCATAGAATTTAAAAATAACTAATAAAAATAAACATAAATATATGCTAACAGATACCCAAGGAATTAAGATTTTTTTTTGTAACATCAATGCCATAAAGAAGGAGGAGCTATGAAGGATTGGAGATGCATATGTTCTTTTTTTATGAGCAGAATATATTTATTGAGAGAAAGAAAGCTCCTATCCAAGAGAGGGACAGGAAGGGGGCCCGAGTGGGTAGTTCCCCCATGCATATGTTCTTGAAGTTAATTTGTTAGTGTTTAAATAGATCATAATTTGTAAATCAAAAAACATATAATATAAAAAGTGAAGACAAGAAAATGACATCCATCCAAATGATAATCAAAAGATAACTGGGTAACTATGTTCAAATGCAAAATAGATTATTCTACTATAAAACTGTCAGAAGGAAGAACATTACACATTAATAAAAACACCCATTCATCAGAAGGGCATAATAAGTATAAATATACCATATATCAACGTTCTTAAGTATATTAAACAAATACTGATAGAATTGCATGGAGAAATAGCTGAACTGTTGTGGTAGGAAATTTGGAGAAAGAGCAAGACCATCACAGCAGGAAACATCAATATCTTAGTTTTAATAATCAGCAGAACACCAGACAGAGGAGAAATAATGAGTCACAGATCATAAAACCCAAAGAACAATTCAATCAAAGGACAATGTATAGAACTTCACATCCAGCAAAAGCAGAATGTGTCTTTCTCAGATGCACATGAAATATTCTCCAAGATTAAAAATATGTTATTTAAAACAACAGATATCATGCAAACAATCTTTTATGATTTTAATGGAGTAAAACAAAAAAATCAACAGTAAAAGAAAAGCAAGAAAATCCACAAACATGTGGAAAGGCATACTTTTAAATAATCACTGAGTTTAAGAAGAAATCTCCAGGTAAACTAGAAAGCATTATTATTATTATTTATAATAATAAACAGGATCTACAGCTCTATTTAATATGGTGCACAGCTCTCATTGTGTAGATCAGACTCATAGTGATCCTCCTGTTTATGGCCTCTCAGGTGCTGGGATTATAGGCATGCACCACCACGCCCAGTCTCTCAGCGCACCCCATGCGCGGGGCCAGCACGACACACCTGGGGATCAACTCCCAGCCCCTGTGTCTACCTGAGCAGGTGCTTTAATCCACTGAGCTATTCGGATGGCCTGAAAGTATTTTCAATCGAAAGCTCAATATATTTAGATTCACACCATTCAACAAAAGCAATGCTGAGTCAAATTTCATCTTATATCTGTAAACACATTAATCAAAGTTCATACTTGAAGGAAATAGAAAAAATAAGAAACTAAATCTAATGGTGGTATAAGCAAAGAAATGATGAATATAAACCAGAAATAAGTGAAAGAGCATAGGATACAATAGGCAAAAATCAACAATACTAAAAATTGGTTTTTGAAAAAAAGCAATAAAATTGACAAGCTGTGAACTGGATGAAGAATTAAGAAAGCTCAACTGGTATTCAAAATGAAAATGCATATGTTAAAATTGAGTATAGTAAAATTTAAAAGGAAGAAAATACTATTAACATTTATATGCCAAAAAACCTGAAATGTCTACAAGAGATCCATAAACTTCTAGAAAGACAGAACCTACCAAGGCTGAATCATGAAAAGACAGAAAATCTAATCAGACAGGAAAGTATAAAAGAAACTCAATCAGTAAGGAAATCTACCGAGAAAGAAAATGACAGAATTAGTTAGCCTTACCTGAAATTTCTCCCAGTTGAGAGGAATTAACATCAGTTCTGTCAAATTCTTAAAAAAAAAAAAAAAAAAAATACTGAACAGGAAGAACACTGTCAAATTCATTCCAGGAGGTCAGCATTATCCTGATACCAAAATAAGACATGCAAATAGAAGAAATATTTCATAACAAAACACGGTTAATATTTACTATCACGTACAACAACTAATATGCTATCTCTACGTATTTACCTTTTGTGAACAACTCATATCATATGTTTTCTCTATGTGTTTCTTCAGTTAAGATTATTCATTTGCAATTCATCTTTAAAATAGTGCATGACTGTAGTTCATTTCTTTCCATTCCTCAGTAACAGCCCACTGAATAGCTGTGTCGCATTAATTGATACCTCTATGTTTACGGACTCTTTGGTTACTTACAACTTGGGGAGTCTATGGATAATCCAGGCATAAACATTCCTGTGCAATTCTTTAACTGAACATACATTTTATTTTGGTTTGATATATACACAGTGGTAAAATTTAGGGGTTATATGTAGTTATATATTTAAGTTTTTATTTGACTTTTCCTTGAGTGGCAGCACAAACCTACAGAGATACCACTAACAGGGGACAGTCCTACTGCCCTATTCCCTCATATTACAATCATTCTAGAGAGTATAAAAAGGTATCTCACTATGATTTTGATTCATATTTCCTAATTAATAATGGGCACCATCTTTTCATCTGGTTACTAACTGTATATTTTCTGCTCTCTTTTATGTATTTTAATAGGGCAGTTTATCTTTTTAATATTGGGTTGTAAGAATTATCTGTAAATTCTACAGTCATTTGTCACATAGCTAATTCAAATATTTGCAACTTTTTCTCAAATACTGTCTACATACTTCCTTAATAGATCAATTTGAAATCCAATGGCATTAGATTTCAATAATAAATTATATACCACTTATCAGCAATTTCTTTTATATATAGGTATAACGATCACTATCTAAACAAAACCCACAAATCTAAAGCTTTGAAGATTTGCTTCAACGTTGTCTGTGGAAATTTGTATTGTTTCAGCTATTACATTCAAGTCTATTACACATTTAGAATTTAGTATTAATATTATTATTATGTATTAATTATTTTGTTACCAGGGATCAAACAAAGGACCTTGCACTTGCCAGGAGCTGAGCCATCTCCTTGGCCCTTGAATTAACTTTTGAATATTGTTTTAGTTATTGTTCCTATTACTGAGAAAAAATTCCTGAAATCTGAAATTAAAGGAGGAAAATACCATTTGGCTTAGCTCGTAGAGGTTCCGCTCAGGTTGGCGGGCTCCAAAGCAGGGGAGCGAGCAGCAAGGAGCCCCAGCAGTCCTCTCCATCCTGTAGGGCAGGAAGCACTCCCACCGAGAGGGGTCTTCCCATCACCCGCACTCAGAACTACACAAACCAATCAGTAGACTAACATAGTAATCACACATCTTTAATCCCAGCATCACACACTAGATCCAGCCACCTCTGAAAAAGTCCCACCAATGACGTACAAGGCTTTGGGGGGGGGGTCATCTAGACGTAACTCAGGTGAACTAAAGGCGTGTTCAATATTTCACAAACAGCAACTGTGTTATTGACAGTTGTATTATTCGGGGGCCAATTAACAGCTTCATCAACTTTTCCAAACGTGAGGTGACTGGAGAGAGTTGCTGGAGGAACTGTGCAGTAAAGACATCCAAAAGGTCTGCTCAGTGTCATTTTATTGTCAGGATAATACATACCAATAAAATGCACTGTGCTACACAAACAGTAGGATGGCTAAAGGCTAATTGGTAACTATATCAATTGTGGTTGAGTTAGTGAAGCAGCAGGAACTGTCGCTGTTGGGAAGAATGCAAATGTGCATCTATTTCAGGAGATAATTTGGGAGAAGTCTTTAAAGCTTAGCGCTTAACGTAGAGTTTCCACACAGTCCAATAGTCCAGCATCCCAGTACTTACCTGATTGGAAATATCCCAGCTACTTAGAATTGTGTGCCTGGGTAGTACCTCCTTAGCCTGCCTATAATTCAGCCTTTCCATGAAAGTATAATTATACCAAAAAGTACACTTACAACTACAGTATGTAGTTTATTTATAGTTATTGTTATTTCCTTACTGACTTATGTCAACATGCAATCTGACTTAAAATTCTGCCTCTTTGGAGAAGGCTTTGTGGCCTATTTCTTTTTTCACCAAATAATTTCTATTAACACCATACCTATTGATGGGCCCCTAATTTTTTTTGAGTTTATAATGAGTATGATGAAAGTCCTTATAATGGGAGATGGGAGAAGTTGAGCAAAGAAGATAATCATGGATATAGAGGAACTCAACAACATTCTATAGTAAAAAAAATCAAGTTATATTTTCAGAATACACAACAAGACATTAGACAGCATTCTACAAAACTGAAGAACATATGCCAAATTAAAGTATATTGTGTCCCCTTCAGATTCTATTTTTTCTTTCAAGTTCTCACACTAAAGAGACAATATGATGTTTGCACATGCGAGTCTGACTTATGTTACTTATGAATATGGTCTCTAGTTGCATCCATTTATAGACCAAAGCCTCAAATGTATCCCATTTTATAGCTGAATAATACTGCATTGTCTAAAAGTGCCACATCTTCCTTTTCCATTCTTCAATTGATAGCATCTGGGTTGTTTCCAGGATTTAGTTATGACAAATTGGACTGCCAAACATGGGTACACATATATTGCTGTGATAGGAGGTTTTCAGTTATTCTGGAAACATACCCAGGACTGGAACAGCTGGCTTGAATGGGACCTCCAATCCTAGCTTATTAAGGAACCACCACACTGAATTCCATAGTGGCTGTACCAGCCTGCACTCCCACCAACAACTCCTCACAGCCTCTCCAGTATTTGTCATGGGCTGACTTGTTGATGTTACCCATTATTTCTGGGGTGAGATGGAATCTTAGTGTTGTTTTAGTTTGCATTTCCCAAATAACTGGAAAAGGGAATGAACTTGTTCCAAAAAAAGAGTTACTGAGTTAAGGAAAAGAACAGGAGAGAGAGAGGGAGAAATATATCTATGTATGTAAATAGGATGGTTTGGACAACTCTACTATGAATTTCTGCTGGTTTATGGAAAGGAGCCAATGCTTGATTTGTTTTGTCTCCTTTTTCAAATGTTCATCTTTTTTTCTCTTAATTATTAAAAAATTGAAGTTAATTTTATTAAAAAATAAAGTATATCATGTCCCTGTGCAAGAAAAGCCCTAGAAAATATGACAGATTACATTGTCTTTTTTACAGTCAAATCAAATTAGAAATATATAACATAAAGATAAGAAGAATCTTGGAAGGGGCCGGAGAAATAGCTCAGTAGAATAAGCACTTGCCTGGCAAGCACAAGAGCCTGAG
>NDGN011479353.1:0-10800 GCA_002564285.1 Tympanoctomys barrerae
CCAGACTTGTCTCAAACTCACCACAATCCTCTTGCCTTTGCCTCCCAAATGCTGGGATTATAGGCATGCTAAAGCATAATTGGTTTTAAAGCAGAAAATTAAACATGTTTAATATAATCCTTGATTTCTGAAAATAAAATGATTATTCATCTTTTAGTGTCGAAATTATATTTATGAAATAACAAAGCTTCTAAAGTAGTTCATTGCTACTGTTGTCTAGTTTTACATTCATTCATCCATTTACTCAATTGTTCCTACTAGTACTAGGACAGGCATTGCTCTGTCGTTGGACGTTAAATTGTAAACCATATGCAGAAAGGAATGAAAAATTTAATATCCAGTTGCAAGAGAAATCTTAGCATATTTTGAAATAAAAAAGACCAGTTTCACGTGAACATGAACTATGCTTTGAAAGAATATCAGGAATTGATGCATTAGGCAATGACAAGGTTCAGAGAAACATCAGAGTTTTCTGTTATGAAAGAGCTTAAATGAAAGTGTCATGTAAGTTTTTATGTCAGAAAGATAGCCATGTACAACGACACAAATGGACACTTCTACAGAGTAATGAATGCTGTGTGTAAGAAACAATTGTACTAACTTAAACTTACTGAGAGACATTGGGAAGGTGTACATGGATTTGAGACAGTCAATATTGGAAGCACAGAAAACTTAAGAAGCCAGAATAAATATCCAGGATAAAATACGATGATTTCCATTGGGAAAGTCAAAGCGACTGTGGAGGTTGTCATGGTCCAGCAACCTCGCAGGCTGACGTGAAAAGACTCAAGATGTGGTCCAGACTGGGCAGCTTAACTGCGTGGTGAGAACCCACCTCTAAGAAAAAATAAAAGAGGGCTGAGAATGTCACTAGTGCAAAGGCCTGGGGTTCCATCTCCAGGAATGGGAGAAAATTGAAACAATGTAGTAGTGAATGTAAGTGAATACTTTAGGAGAGCACTGTTTAAGGAAATATGATGTAAACTGTTTATGTGACTTTACATTTTCTGGTAGTTTCCCTGAAAGTGGAAAAATAAACAAGTGCAGTCAATTTTAATAATATTGATAACATTTTCTTTCATCTAAAATACAATTATTTTGCATGTAATTAACATGAAACCATGCACAAGAAACAATCAAAATTTATATTTCAATCCTGGTATTAAATTGTCACAGAAATGCTTCCTTGATATTTACATTTCACAAAATGCAGTTTTGAAAGTTTATTTATATACACCCTAGTTCTCCCAAATGCGTGCAGATTTTATAACTATTGGTTTTAACATTTAAATTTCAATCAAGGAACATTATATAAAATATTTTTTCTTGGTGGCTTTGATCACATTTCAGGTGCTCAATAAGCAAACATAACTATTGGCATTCTTTCAGTACAGTAGAAATATTGAGGTAATTTAGAAAATAAAACAGCCCGTGTGTTGTGCCATTGAGTGTGGTAGATAGGGTTCGGGACAGTGTGAATGTGAAGCCAGATTTTATGACATAAGTAATTTATCTGATGGTGGAATAGTTCTATAAAGAGGAGAAGACAGTAGGAAAAATATTTGAATGAGATTAAAGCAGACCTGTATGTTAAAAATTGTGTGTATATGACTAGCACTTCTTAAAATTTTCATGCAAAATAATGTTCTCCCCTACTACCACACGTTTTCTTATTTATTTAATCCAGGATAGATATACAGTAGCTTCAGAATCATTAGTCTACACACCATAAGGTAAAAATTTAACAATTTCCTGATGTATCCTCTTCACACTCCCTTTGCATGTTCTTGCAACACAGTACAATTTCTTTGGAATACACAGCTTGGTTTTAGTCTCTATTCAATCCTTGGATCTCACAAATTCCAAATACATTTTCATTCTTTGCTTGTGTCAAAGTTTATTCCATGTGCTAATATTCTATAACTCTGACAAAGGAACAATGCCACACAGCGCCTCGCTATCAGCAGGTTACAGGAGACAGTCAGTACTTTAAAAAATTTCCTGTGCTTCCACCATTCAGGCTCCCCCTCCCAGAACTTGTTAACCTCTGATCTCTTTCCTGCCTATAGCTTTTTTTAAATTAAATTTAATTTTACTTTGAAGAGTAAAAGCAAAAGCAAGAATAAAAATCAGACACGAAGACAGAAACAAGAATATTCAATTGTATGTCCAATCCTACATAACTGTATCTGTTAATCTGTTAACTAATCTGTTAATCTGAGATTTGACAATAAAAATGAGTGATACATCAACCATTGTTGATCAGCTATTGTTGTTTTGAAAATCTGTGCTATAGGTTTTGCTGCTTACAGGAAGTCATAGAAGTGGAACCTTACTTTATGTATCTTTTTCAAATTGGTATTTTCTTGCATAGCAGCCCAGATCTATCTGGGTGGGTCATGGAAGCGCGACCCTGAACAGCATACCAGACCCTGACTCCTTCTTTTTTGGTTCGCTTCCAGAACTTTGCTTCCCTACAGCCCTAACTCAGCAGTTTTGCTCTGGCTTGCTGGTCCACCATGATGGGTCTGCCTTGGAACTGTCAGAGCATGACTGAAACCTCTAAAAACATAAGCAAAATAAATGTCTCCTTCACTTGGTTATATAAGTTAGGTATTTGGTCTTTGAAACAAAAATATTAGTAACAAAAAACACATGAAAAATAACTTCACATTCTTAAATGGTTTCTTTACATCACTGGTTAATAGTCTACAATATTCCATGTTACACTTTTTTATTCATTTACATATTGAGGAATTTTGTTTGTATAAATTTTGGGATAGTATAGAGGAAAAGAACAGGCAAAATCCCTATGTATATTTTGGTGCTGTGTGGGTGTGTTTTCAAATGAATTAGGTAAACAAGACCAGGAGTTGTAAATTGCGTGAAAGCCAGTGTTTAACATTCTAATAAATGGTCAAATCATTTTCTAGTATAGCTAAAGCATTTACACTCTGCCCATCAACAAAAGAAGATTCCTGTCAATGTCAAGCTTTGGATGCTAGCCATTTTAGTAAGTGTTCATTGGTATCGCATTGATGTCTGAACTTATAATTCCCTAAAGATACTCCAAGTTGAAACAATTTCTATTCTTATTGGCCATCTGTATATGTTTTTAGATTAGGTGCTTGAATCATAACATTTGACAGACTTTTGTGGGGTTGTTTATGCTTCGTACAGTTTTCCATGATCTTTTTATGCTGTAGAGATGAGGCATTGTTGCACAAGTAATTTTTCAAATATTTTCTTTTAGACAGTAGCTCAATTTATATTTTCTTAGTAGTGCTGTTCATGGAGTACACTTAATTTTAATAAAATCTTGCTTTTTATATTGTCTTTAAAAATACATTGTCAAGTCCTTAGTAACAGTTTTTCCTCTTATGATAATAAGTTTTATAATTTTGAATTTACATCTACATAAGTGATAATGTGTGGGCTTCTTTCTAGAAGTCGATAAGCATGAAAGATAAATGGATCTATAGATGACCTGTCCTGTAATGTCATTTTTCTGTTGAGTCACCCTTCACTTTGCCAAAAGCATATTTACTATATATGGGTCTATTTATGAAAATCAATTTTGTTTTATTTATGTATTTAGAGTAGCTTTATAGTGTAGTAAACTTTTGATGATTTGACTTTTGATGTTTGTGAAAAACAAACTTCAACTTTGTTTTTCTTTAGTATTGGCTATTCTAGGTTTTTTTCCTCTCCATACAAATTGTAGAATCTGTTTGTTATTATCTACAGACTACCATGCTCAGATTTCCTTGGAATTATTTTGAATCTACAGATCAATTTGGAAAGAACTTGTACCTAACAGTATTTATCTTGTGAATTTATGAATTTACTTAGAACTTCTTTAATTTCTTTCAATATTGTATGGATTTCTGCAAATTGATCCTGTACATCTTTTGTTGGGTTTATAACATTATTTCATTTTTCCGCCTCTTTGTGTGTGCTATTATAGATGATATTTTGATTTAGGGTTACAGTTATTCATAGACAATATAAAAGAAAGCATTTATTAAATTTTCTTGAATGCTAAGGGGATAGCATTGGCTTGAAACACTAGGGGATGAGCTTTGGCTAGTAGAGTCATGTGTACATAAATTCCACACAAGGGTGTGACCATTATATGTGACAAATTGTATACAAAAAAAGGAAAAGAATCAAAAGGGCTGGAGGGGGAAGAAAAGAAGGTAAAGGAAAAGAAAGAGAATAATTAAACATTTTTTTAAATTTTGTCACTTGTGGGATTTTAAGTCATTTATTAAAGTTTTTTTTTTTTAACAGTCTCATGGACATTTACCCATATATAAATTGACTTGGTCATTCAAATAGTCTGTCTGATTCCTTTAAAATTAAAATGATGATCACAAGTTGTTAACAGTATTCTTTTTTTAGGGTTTTTTTTTTGTTGTTGTTTTGTTTTGCTTTTGTTTTTGTTTTTTTCTTTTGGTGTCTCAGGCTGCCTGAAGGGCAGGTCTGGTAAGGCAGGTGGAGCTGGGAATTGAACCGCGGTATCCTGCTCCTGACTGCCTTTGCATGAGCAGGCACTTAAACAACTGACCTAAGGGCAGGCCCCCTATTTTTTACTATATCGATAGCCATGGATCAGTGGACTTTCTTTTCATTTCTGGTACTGCCAACATTTGTTTTGTTTTGTTTTTAATATCTTTTCTCTGGTTGGATATAATAAAGCTTTATAATTTCTTATAGCTTTCTAACTTTTCCTTCTTAACTATTTAGTTTTATTGACTTTATTATTTTCAGGTTCACTGATTTAATTTTGTTTTTTTTTTATTCTTAAAAGCTTTTTAGTTTTCCCAAGTGGAAGACTATTACTGGTTTTGGATCATTTTAGTTTGTGAAATATGTATTTAATACTATAAATCTTCCTTTAATATCACTTTCAATATATTTCAAAAATTTGGTTAAAGGATGCTTTCTCAAAATGTATTTATTGTTTTTTCCTTTATTGCAGTTTGAAGATAATAAGAAGAATAATTTTTAATTATTAAGAATAATTTGTGTTTTTAATTTCTAGGATTCTTTTATTTTCAAATTTAAGAATCTATTCTGGCTAATCTTCATTGAGTTTCCTAGGTCTATGATCTTCACTGATTATTAATTTTAGAATGTTCTCAAGCATTATTGTTTATATTATTGTTTCTGTCCTTTTTTCCTTTTATTCTTTAAATAAAAGATATGCATATATTACATATTTTGAATCTGAATCAGATTGTTTTTGATGTTCATTTCTTCTTTACTTTCAACTTTTATTCTTTTCCATTTCACATTTAAATACTTCTCAGTGTATTTTTTCGCCTCCCTGGCTTTGCTTCCCTCGCCACCATTTCCCAACTGCTGCTCTAGTGGTTGTGCTGTGTCCCACAAACTCTATGCCTCTCTTTGGCTACAGAATTCCTAGTTTTTCAAGTATTCTTTTTCTGCACACACCTTGAGAGCATGATGTTATACGAATAAGTCAGACAAAAATTTAGATATCACATAGCTGCTCTTATGTGAGAATCCTGAAATACAAATGAAGAGCAAAATTACAAATAAAAAAAAAAGTTAGAAAGGAAAATGATCTCAAAGAGGAAGGGGACTAAGAGATAGAGGGTGGCCATGAGGGAATGAAAAGTGAATGAGAAGGAACCAAAATGTGTTATGCATGTACAAAAATTCTACACAAGGGTGTGACTATTATATGTGACAATGTGTACAAAAAAGGAAAAGAAGCAAGATGGCTAGAGGGTGAAGACAAGAAGGGAAAGAGGAAAGCAAAGAATTAAGATACATCAGGTACATGTAACAGCTCCTCACAAAAATATATAAAAATTATGTACTACAGACTTGTGCTATTTTAATAAAAGAAAAGGGAAAAATACTGATGAGCTTCCCAAAGGAATCCATCAAAGCTAAGGAGTTCCACTAAAACTTTCACACCCTAGGAGTGCCCTGATTTTGTGCCAGTTTAAGCTTACAAAGTTCCCGAGATACGTATTCTTACCGTTTTGTGCCACCAGTGGCTTCCACTGTACTTAGGCCCCTCAAGTTTGCGTCTCTGGATGCCTCCGCCTTTTTAGTTCTCTGAATCATCTTTTTTTTTCCCCCAGGACTTCAGAAGTGTAAAACATCTAAANCAAGAAAGATGCCAATGTATTCTAAGGTCTTGACATTTTAGATTTGAAACCAACAATACAGTTTATCCAGTTTTCATTTTGCCTGCGTAGTTAGCATTTCATAGAGTTTTCCTTTTTGTTGTTGCATTGCCATATATATTGTTTGTTCAATGCTTTTATTCTCTTCACAGGGTCTCTATTAAAATTACATATCTTCTCTGAAACTTAATATCCAGTTTCCTATCTTCCCTAACTAGATACCTTGAAAAATAATTCCTATATACTAAATTCCTGTTTCTGAAGTTTACTTCTTCTATTTCATATCTCACAGCTTATAAATCTAATCCTATCAATAACATAAGCAAGTGCCTACAAGTTCAATTCACTTATTAAATCTAAATTCAACTTATTAAATAAATTTAGTTGTGTGGATAAGTATGTGACATTAATGGCTTTTACACAATTTAACAATAAGTACTTAAATTCCACTCCTTTAATGCATAAATTATAGTCTCCATAGGCTAGAAAATATAAGGAAATGTAAAGTGAGAAGATACATAATTTGACTGAAAGAGAATATGGGTGAAATCTTAAAAGTCTTTTTAAATCTCTTGAGGGTTAAAATCACTAAACTAGAAAAAGGGATTTTATTAGAAACAGTTTTCATGAAATTTAGAGTAATCATAAATATTCAATACCTAAAGAGCACTATTTATTATCTCTTTTATTTGGCTATTTATTTCCAACATGTCCTGAGCACAGGTGAGTTCTGTGTCAGGGAAGGATGTGTTTTACCCCCTTGTCTCACCTAATGTAATTATACCCTCTGCAACATTAAGGACAATTTCCATTTACAGTCATGCAAAGCAATCTGTGTGGAAAACTGTATTAGCTGACATACTCATTTCAGCTTGGAATTCCTTACTTTGGACATCACAAGCAGATGATCAATTGACATGCTTTGGTTTTGGTCTGTACCCAATAAATCTGTCTGGAATTCTAGTTCACCAAGCTAGTCCAATTTAAAGTTCTTTATGAGAAATTTGGAATATCATTCCCCTGAAACACTGAGGATAACTGGCATTTCATTTCCTACTCTTTTAATGTTTCAGATGTATATATTAGTTACGGTCTACTGCTAATATATTTGGTATTGTAAATGTATGAGCTCTGGGATATACAGAAAGAAATTAATTTTCTGACCAAATTCTTTAAAAAATTGCTCATCTTCAGTATGCTAATCATTATTTGCATGTCAGATTTTAAAATAAATTTCACTCGCAAGTTTAAATCTATTGCTTTATTTTGACAGAACTTGTATGACAGTGAATGACGAGGAAAAGCAGGTATCAACAGACTTTCTCATGTAGTCCATATTCTCACAGTTTTAAACTTTGATGAAATTAGAAGTGCAAGGAACAACCTTTACTTTCAGTATAGGCATTTGTTATCCTTTATTATACATAAGCATCATTAAAATTAAGCAACAGTTGGGCACCCTATGGAAACATTTTGAGCTCTGGAACCCAGTAAGTCACCCTAGTGCTGGCTTATTGACAACTCAATCATGTCAAGAATGTTAAATTCAACTTGTAATGAAGCACCAAATGGTTGTTTATTTATAGTTCTGCCACAGCTAACAGGAAGTGTAGAACTTCTGCTATTCCTATTGGTGGCCAGGCAAAACCAACTTGCATCTTAATCTTGAAAAGTTTATAATTGCCTCATTTAGTATTCAAGTACACATGATAAGTCAACACCGGAAACAAAAGTCTATGTATTACCGATAAATTATTGGAAGAAGTTTTAATTGAAATAAGAGTATGTGTGCACATATTTGTTTTCTTTTTAGAAGGGGAAACAGGAATAAAGAGGTGATAATCATTGTCCCAATTTCAGTCAATCACATATGAACAGATTGTATTATACATGTGTGGTATATTTATATAATTTTTCACTATATCTCATTACCTCCTCATATCAAAATAGACCTGAAACCAATTTGAACTTTAGTCAGAATAAATTAAAAGTTGTCAGCTAACTTTTATATTAAATGTTCCCAACTATAAATATAGAGGCCTGTTGTGAAAAGAAAACTTTTCAGGTCTCTGAAAAATAGCAGACGTATATTACTTCCATTTCATTTTTCTTTACTTTCAAATGCTTGTCTAATTCATGAAGATACATAGTGAAGATTCACAGTCATAATTATGCACAGTAACTTGGTATTGACTGAAATTCTACATTTTGCAAAATGAAAAAAATAACGTCATCTCTTCCCACCCTCAGAATCTGAGACAATTAATCGAATTAATTGGGAACTGACCAAAGTCCATGCCTGGAATTCAAAAAGTAAATTTACTGTCCTCCTTGCCACAATTCCAGTGGTATCACACCTAGGTCAGCGCAGAGTCACAAAAGGCCAAGCCCTTTTAACAAGAAATGTAAAAGAATATAGGTCAAGGTACTGCTCTAGTATCATATATCATATCATATATCATATCATATCATATATTTTAAATCAGTTATGCTGTTACTTTGTTTTCAAAGGATAAATAGTTGACTTCACAGCTAATATAAATCTATGAAAAGCTTAGTGAGGTGGAAGGGAAGATAGAAAGTGCCCTTATCGCTTTGTGCTTCCAGTTCCGGTTCCAGACCCTGACGCTGTCAGTGCTCCGTTAATAGCGGATGACCGCCTTTATATTGAGTCTTGAGACTCATTTTGTGGTACTTACTTTGACATTCACCATCTGTGTGATTTAACAGGCACCACTTAATTTATTTTAATTTCAACTTTATTATCTATAAATGGATCTCTCAAACATATTTAAAGCCCATGCTCTACTATTCTAGCAGCTTTCATTTCAATTTGTAGTCATGGAGAAATTATTCCATTCATCATCAAAACTATTTGACACTTGCCATTTGACGTTTCCAATATTTGTGGTCAAGATTTTGTCTTTGATTAATGAAACTACGAAATATTAGCATTATTTATAGGGATGAAAAGGCATTAACTACAGATCAAGTCTTGTAGAAGTTATTAGGGTCCAAATAACATAGGAAATTTCTTTTTTACTCTGAGACATAAAGGCTTAATATAATTTATCTGGATCTTTGACAACTATAAATATTCTTTCTCCATATCCAGGAACTTGAATCATAGATACATAGAGAAATGTGTTCCTTTTCAGTCTTCGATCATGTATATTAGGTCAAATAAATTTATTATAATTTGTTTATAATTTAATGTTCAAAATAAATGTTGTTTCTTGTACAAGAGAAACCAAAATAGAAATAAAGAGAAACCTAAAGACTGATGATGGGAAATAGAGATTTTTGCGAAAGGAAAGACCCCAAGTGATGAAGGATGGGGGAAATGGGGAGGGGAAAGGGTGGCAGGACTAAGCTCTGCTACGTACAGGTACCAACTTCCCATGATGAATGGAAAGATTATTTGTGCCAAACACTAATAAAAACTAAAAACTTAAAAAGAGATTTTGAAAGAACTAAAAGATATGGACTATGCTTTCTTTACAAAGTGAAACAATTTTCTTAAGATGTAGGAGAAATAGAGCTATTTGCTTGGTTTCCCTTCTGTCCTTCTCTCTTAGACAGGTTTCTTTCCTCCAACAAATGGATTTTTTCTCTCAAAAAAGGAGACACAGAATTTTTATCAAATGATTTTTTTTGCTGTTTTCAATGCATATTTGTTATATTTTACTAAGTGCTCTTTTATTATTTTGGTTTTATTTTAAGAGGATCACTGGCTCTTGATACTTCTACTATATTGTTTTGGCTATGAACATTATAAGTTGTAGCTATGCTAGTTTGATAACAGTTTTGAGACTCCATCCAAAGCAATTCTGAGCACTGTACATATTAATACCAAACATGGAACCACGATTACTTTTTTTTTAAAGCCAGCTATGAATAAGAGTGTGGATTTTAATCTTCCTAGATTGTTCAGTTAAAGAGCTGTATTTGCCCAGTGTCTTAATATATGTATTTGTAAAACCATACTAATAACAATAATTCTAGCATTTTGGTGAATTTTAATGAGTTACTATATAGCAATTGTGAATAAAAATTTTCAAAAAATTGTAATCAAACATTAGTAAGATTACATTTAGAATTATTTTTTGATAAATGTTTGAAGAATTTCAAACTAACTTTTAAATAAAAAGTGAAAAGATTCAGTAGAGCAGAAAATAATGGCTTAATTTGTTCGTATTTTGTAATATTCGTAAGTTTTTGTTTTTGTTTTACATTATCTTCCATTGTGTACAGAACCCCAAAGAACAATAAAGGCCTCCATAGGAGCAGCAATAAAGACTATGAGGTAGAACATTGCTTTATTTTGGTAATTAACTCTCTAGCTGATGCTGAGGCATGGCCCTGCTCCCATAGGGAATAACAGGCACGAGGGTAAATGGTGCACAGATACCAAAGAATAAGAGATGAAGTTTATGACCTATGTAATGAATAGCAGAACGATCCCCAAGAAGTGCCCAGGTAGGGTCCACCGTGATGTGAAGCACGGGGTTGCAGGGGGGGGCATTGCATGGGCCCTGCGTGACCACATGCCTTGCATGAGGGCTGCTTTGGCCAAGGCACACAGTGCTCATCCACTGTTGCCAGGTTTCCCAGAGGGGTGGCAAAGGGAAAC
>NDGN011479355.1:0-22366 GCA_002564285.1 Tympanoctomys barrerae
TTTAAATTGTTGAAAACAGTGTTCATCACTCAACAATTATTAGATATTATATTAATAATGTAGGCCCAGGTATGGTGGCACATGTCTTAGCTATGCAGGAAGCTGAGACGAGAATCTCTTGAGCACAGGGAAGTTGAGGCCAGCTGAGATAACACTGGACTCCACCTCAAAAATTTAATACTAAACAATTTAAAAATTATTTTAGAAAGTAACATGCTAGAGCTGGGGATATAGCTCAGCAGCATAAGTGTCTGCCTGGCAAGTGTGAGGTCTGGAATTTGATTCTTAGCATAAAAAAAAAAAGTAACATACTGAAGGTAGGGGTGGTGGTGCACACCTGTAATCCCAGCACTCTGGAGGCTGAGGCAGGAGGATGGATCACCATGAGTTCAAGGCCAGCCTGGGCTACATAGTGAATTGAAGGTTGGCCTGAACTACAGTGAGACCCTGCCTCAAACAAAACAAAACAAAACAAAACAAAACAAAACAAAACAAAACAAAACAACTAAACCAACTGGAAAGGCCATTGCACTTCCAGAACTCTGTCTACCCCTGCCTGATTCCTTGGTAATCTTGAGTAAGTCCATTCCCATCTCTGGGTCTTTCCCCATCTGTAAAATGAAAGTGATAGAACCAGATGGTTCACAAGCTCCTTCTATTTTCAACAATGCATATTTTTCTATGATCAACGGAGAACCTTCTGTTCCATATGCTGAGGCTGTTGGCAAGGAAAAATGTGAATTTGTAGCTGCTGGTCCTAGATGGGAATGACAACTGTTTACCAAGCCAAAGGCAGAACAATTGATTAGTCAGCCACCTGTGAGTTTTCCCTGGTGTGACCTGTACCATAGACTGAGTAAATACCTAAACAGGGCACTAATAACGTCCCAACAAAACTCATAGCAAGGGCAAGACACTGGCCTCAAAAGACAAGCAATGTGGAATCTTGACTCAAGCAGAATTCTTATACTCTATAGCCTTTGATGCCTATAATTAGGGTGCCACCAGTATAAACTACTGCCCTTCTAGCCACAAAGAAAAGGAAAAACACAAAGTCTTCCTCTAAACCAGACAGGTCAGAGTACACAAAAAATATCACTGATTAATTTAATCTGAAAGATTGCAGAGATGTACTATATGTCAGCCTTGTGTCAGGCAGAGGAGCAATGAAACAGGGATGGTCCCTTGCCTCCAATGTATTTAAGAGTACATACAGGGTGCCATGCCCCTGGGGTACACTGTGCTAAGAGCTCTAGTGGAGGTTCAGCCTCTGATGCGAAAGATGGGAAGGGAAGCAACTGGCCAAGCAGGAGAATGAGAACCCTCAAAAGGCAGGGCATCTGAAACATGGGGCTTGAAAGATGAAAAATAGGAGGAAGTACAAACACTGGCTGGAGCAGCCATTCAGGGATTGTTTAAGGAACTAAGTTATTTTGAGTAGAGCACAGGTTGCAGGTTTCAAAAAAACCCAAAGAGAACAAGACAGAAAAGGGGTCTAGGGAAGAGATTATGGAGAAACTTCCTGACCAACCAATGAAGTTTGCAAAAGTTTTTGAGCAGAGATACAGTACAACAGGATCAGAACAGTGTCTTAGAAAGGTCTATGAACACTCACAAAGAGGATGCAAAAAGAAACACGTTACAAAATGACTGTGGGACCACCTAACAAGAGACCATGCTCTTCTCAACTATGTGTGGGCTACAGTCTAATAGCTCTTGTTCACAGAGCTTCTCTCCTGTTTTAGCCTCATGAGACTTGAATTGTCAGGGCCCCTCACTGTCAAAATCTACTGAGCACTAGATTCTGGATTACAGAGAACAGCTGAGACACAGCAGGGGGATGGGAGTACCAGGCTCCAATTGGCTCAGTTCCACAGAGACCCTGGGTCTCCTCTTCCCATGGCTCCCTGGCTGGCCACAGTGGTGTCCAGTCTTCTTTAGGGCAGCTGAAGCTAAGGAAAGTTAGCCAAAAGCACTGGCTGATGGCTGAGGATCCAGAGGGACCCTATACACCAACTTTCCACACAGGCAGTGGCCACTCAGGACTAGTCCTTTTCCCATCCTGCAGGGTCAATTCCACTTGACCATTGGATCAGAAGAGCTCTTTCCCCAGGGCTTTTCTCAAGTATCCCAGACCAAAATGACCTAGTTTCTCGAAGTCACAGCAATCATGAACCTACTGTATGACAAGTGAGCAGCTGAGTTAGACATAATCCTACTTATCCTTCACAGTGATCCTATTATCCTGTTTTAGAGAGGAGAAATGAGCTGAGAGAGGAGATGACATGCCCGAGGTCACACTGCTGGGAGGTGGCAGAGCTGAGATCCCCAGGGCTGCCTCATTCCTGTCACTATGCTGGTCTTTAATCTTCCACTGCAATTCCTGCAGGTTGCCTGGAAGGTCTTTGAAGAGAGAGACTGCACCTGAAACTACTACCTCTCACCACTGGACAATCACCAGCACATGGTAGGAGCTTTTCAGTGCAGTACTCGTAAATAAATGAAAACAGCTAACTTTTAAAACACAGGACACACATTCTATAAATTCTCCACGTGCAAAGCTCCCTGAAGTTGGTCTGCCTACACCCTGAGCCCTGCCACAGCCGTACCTTGACCTCCAGTTAGGACCGTGGCTCAAACCGGTCTGGGGGTGATCTCCAACCTCAGACACCTATGAGCTCTGTCTTGTCAAAACTCAAGTCCCGGCCGACCCTAGGCACAAGCTGCGCCTCAACTGGGACGCACGCTGCGCCCTTGTCTCAGCACAGTCGGAACCCTGGCCAGTCTCAGTGGAGCCCTGAGGACAGTCCTAAACGAGGGTCCCCTTCGGCCGACCCTTTGCAGCAGAACCGGGTCGTGACCTCCAGACCCTCTTAAGGCTACGGATGCTCCCCTTGAGCTCATGGAGTCACTCCAGACCCCCACCCAGTCCTGCTCCGAGCGACGCGCGGGCAGTCTCGCTTTTACCTTGGCTGAGCGCGGGCGAGAGCGGCAGCGCGCACCCCTACCTTCTGGTCTCTGTCGGGAACGCGGAAGGGGCGGGGATAGACCCGAAGGGAGGGCCGGAGCAGAGAGGGGCGTGAGAGGGCGGAGCGGCGCCTGTGCCTCGGTGGCCTCAGAGGAGGGCGGGGGCGAGCCGAATAAACTGCGCAGGCGTACTAGGCGTGGGCGGGGAGACAGCGAGCTCGGGGCGGGGCCTAGCTCCACACTTTTCCGAGGGGCGGTAGCGTTGGAAGCCAGAGACGCGCCTGGTGAGGTTGTGCTGGGCAGTGGCAGACGTAATCAGTATTTACTGAGCGCTTCTGCAAGCCAGGGAGGAATTTTAAAGTGTCACTTCAATATGAGGAAATGTTCCTACGCTTTTCTAAAACAGGGGCCAATTTTTGAAAAATTTCTATAAAGGTCTGGATGCCTACACTTTCCCAGGAGCGTCTCAGTAAAATGTCTCTAGTTGTTCAAAATTAAAAACAAAATCACTTTTAAAAGCTCTTGGAGAAAATCAACTGTAAATAGACAAATACCTCAACCAGAGTCCTTGCCCGACTCCCTCAGGCTTTGGGTGCCGTCAGAGCGAAGGATAGTTCTAGCTTGGATTTCATTCAGGTTCTGATGCTGTTTCCTTCTTTGTAAGATGGACATAAAAAATGCCTCCCCTTCGTGACTCAGGCTTGTGGTGAGGGTCTGGCGAGCTATGCTACTTAAAGAGCTTCTTAGACTTTAATTGTCAGTTCCCCTTCTGGGCTGTCCTCACCTTTGTGGTGGAAGGAAGTGAGGAGCCTTAGGGAACACTCATGACTGCTAGATTTTCCAATCCATATGAAGGGGTAGGGGGTCATCTCCCAAGCTTCAGTGTTCAGTTTCTCCTGGAATCACTCAGTCCAAGCAGAAGGCCTGTGTGATCCACTATCTCTCACCTATTATCCCCCAGCCACTCAAGCTTCAAGCCCTCAGAGATGCTGTTGACTTGTTTCCCCATCTGCCTAGAGAACCAAGCTGGTTATGATTCTCTCAGGCCTAAGTTCTGAACCAGACTCTCAAAGTTGCTATGCTCCCCACATGGCAACCTGGTTCAGGTAACAGAGGAGGGCTGGAGGGGCTGGGTTCAGAAGAAGGAGGGCCCCTCCCAAGCAGGTGAGACTCCAGCTGTGCTTGTGGCTCTTTCCACCACATGTTTCATAGCTCCCTATGTAGTTTAGCAACAGTGAACCTCAAAAAGGCTGTAGTGTTCCTAGGGGCCAGGGTAGTGGGGCATCTTTACTCAGCAGGAAGATGATTTGCTGCAAGGAGAAGATGGCCTACTCCCTTGTTCCCTGATCCAAAGATTGTATAGATTATTACTTTTTTTTTTGTACTAGGAATTGAACTCAAGACCTTGAGCTTGCCAAGTAGGCACTGTGCTGCTGAGCTATATCATTACCTTGTTATGGATCTTGAGCCAATAAGAAAACAAAGCCTAGCTGGCTTCCCAACTAACCTGCCACTCTATTTCCAATATAGTGCCTCTCCAGGGGCTCTCTTTTGGTAGGGTTTGCCCTATTGGAGGGAGGAACTCTGATCACCAAGGACCCAGTTCTCTTCTCTTGTCTGCTCTTCTCTGCAGTCCCCTGTGGATCTCTCAAAGTAATATCTGTGTCAGCTTCCTGGTGTATTTGTGGATGTTCCCATGGAACAAGGATATTCCCTTGGACCACATATTTCTGAGGTAAATTTATTTTCACCTTCAAGGTATATTTCAAAATCACCTTGGGCTCAGCACATGGACTTTCTAGGTTTTTACTGTCCGGTAATGGAGGAGGTCATGAGATACAGGGGTGCCTCAGTTTAGGAATTTAATTTGTTTTACAGTTTTGGGGGAGATGGTTGTATTATAGTTTGTGTGGGGAAGATAGCCATGGTTGTGTGTATTATCGCATGTGAAGTTTGCAAATGGGAGCAAAATTTTGCCAAACACTTTTGTTTGTAAACAGAGTTGTTTACAAATTGAAGTGTTTGTGAACTGAGGTACTGCATATTTTATTTGTCATTAAAGATATGCAAACAGTATTCTGTTTTTTTTTTTTTTTTTTTGCGGTACCAGGGATTGAACTCAGGACCTTGCACTTGCCAGGCAAGCACTTATTCTACTGAGCCATCTCCCTGGGCCACAAACAGTATTCTTTTAGAATGATGGATTTTGGGCCTTCTTTAGCCAGAAGAAGGAACAGCAGAATGAATCTGGAGATCTTAGAGCAGTGAAAGGATGGATATTAGAGGCTGGGAGGGAAGCCAGGCAGCTAGCTAAAGAAACTTGAGTCAACAAGCTACTATATGCAGGCACTTATAGTTGTATCTGACCTACAGTGACCATTAGCCATTATTATGAATAACTCAGAGGTTCCAAGTAGTGAAAGAGGAATCAATCAGTCCCACTTCCAATTATGAAACAGATGGGAAATTGCCAGCTTCAGGTGGAAGGGACTTTTCTTGGCACCTTGGGGGCTGGGCTGGGACTTGCATTCAGGCCTGCAGCTCTCAGAAGAGCCCTGGCACAAAGCCAAGCTAGATCTATTGCAGGCAGAGGGGAAACTTTAGGTGGGCATTTGCTGATGCTTGAGAACCAAGCTGCTTTTCAACTCCCGTTTGGAAAGCTTGTGGATTAGCAACAGTGAAATGACAGCAAATCTGAGCCAACAGTCTTAGATGTGTCCTAGAAAGTAGATTCAGGAGTAAGCCCTGTGTCCTCCCTCTCACATTTTAAGCTCTGCCAAGAATGGCTTTTTCTCCTGTAATTAGAGCTCGGATTGTATTTTCTTTTTGCCCCTTGACTCATTATTTCCCCAAAACAATCTTAAAGAAGTGGGTAGAATGACCATATCCAATGCCAGGTAAATTGAGCTAAAACAAAAGGTTCCCCATCAGACTGAGTTCTTGGAAGACAAAGAACAGTCCTCCCTTCCCCAAGATTTCCCAGCCCAGCATGGGTTAGAATTCTCAGAGCCCTGGAAGAATCTTGGTGTCCCCACCCTATGGATATGGGCCTGGGCCAGACATGACCACACCAGCCAGCCCTCCACATAGCCCAGGATCTCAAGACAAAATCCCTCCTAGCTCCATTCTGTCCTGGATCCTTCCACAGTCTGCCAAAAGCCATGTGGCACCCAGACCACAGCTTCTTACCAGTGACTGCTTTAGTTTACTTCCTTTATTTTACAAAAAATAACAATAATAAGGTCTTTCCTCTGTTTCACAAAAATAGATTCCCCCATCCCTTCCCTACAATCAGCCCTTGCCAAGCCTAGAATCCATCATGCAAGCTTCAGTTCATGTTGAGGAAAGGAAGCTCCTACTCCCCTTACTCCAGAGCTGCTGGTAAAGCTGCCATGGCAGAATGCATCTCTTGGGAAAGTTTTTGGAACCAGCAGAGGCAGAAGTCCCAGGCCCAGCTGGCTAGCCTTGAGCTGTTTCCCCAGAGTACAGGCAGTTTCTGGGCCATCAAAGGAACATGATTTTGGAGGCTTGGCTCAGCAGCTAACCCCAGCCAACCCAAGGGGTGGTGGGGTTCTTGCCATCTGGCTAGAAATCTTTGCTTAAAGCAGAACAGTTGTATCCTGGTGAGAAAGAGAAAGAGAGAGAGAGAAAGGGTCTGCCAAAATCTCCATGTGCATCTCTGTGTAGTAGTCAATGGGCCCTGGCATGGGAGTCAGGACCCCTTGATTTTACTTCAGCTCCACAAAAGACTCACCCTGAGGGTGGACAGTTTTCCTGGCTTCAGTTTTCTCTTTTGCACACTGAAAGGCTGAGACTACATGATTCTCAAGGCCCTTCTGATTCTCCATCCTAGCCTTCCAGTGTGGGGCTCTGGGAGGGCAGAATCCTATTTCTACTTGAGTTCCCATACCTGTGGGTCTGGGCACAGGGCTGGCATAGAGGTACTGAGAAATAGGTTGCTGATTGAACATCCCAGCCTCTCTGTGAATAGCTGTGTGGAGATCAAGCAGCTGGAATGTTTCTGAGATGGTTGCGAAGGAGGCAAGAACTTTTAGAATAGGGATTCTCCATGGCTACATGGTCCTCAACATCCTGGGGTGAGAGACAAGATTCCACAGACTTCCCAAGTTGAGTCCCACTGGCTCTTTGGGCTGGAAGGTTATTTTGTACTCAGCTTCAGATCCTATGAGTCAGGCCTGTAGATCTGGGAGCCAGATAGGAGTACATGATTCTTAGTTTAAGAGACAGCAGATCTTCATGGACATAAAGAATCTTGATGCTCAGAAGGCCTGTCATGGGGCCCTCCTAGAGAGAAGGAGGAGTGAAATGACAGCTTGTTGGCATCTCTGGCTCAGCAAATCAGCAACGACAGCTGTGATGAGCCAGGGCTTTAAGGAACTCAGGTAAAATCTCTCATTTTCAACTTCTACCCAGCTCCCAGGACTCATGCTGATAGAAGATGGCTGCCTGAAAGTCTCCTCTGTACTATGTCTACAGCTGCATTATTCCTATAGTGGCCATGGTCAAAAAATCTTAGTCTCTTTGCACATTCAACCATCCATCCATCCGACATGTGAGAAGGCCTAAGTATGTGCCAGGGAGGGTCTGGCTCTCAGAGACACACCCCACAGTCAAAATCAGGCCCACAGACACACCCACACTGGCATCTGTGCTCACTCACATGCAGGCACTCCTCTATTGCTCCTTTCTTGCCATCACCTTTGCCATATGCATACTTCCCAAGCAGGCCTGAGAACCACCATGGCAGGGTCAGGTGATAGAGAAGAACCCAGTAACCCTTTCCACTTCCAGACTTCATCCCAGGGGTTTGAGTCCTCCATTTCTTCTGTTTGCCACTTGAATCCCTCTCCTTCTTCATTCATAGTCAAGGGGACATACAAGTTGACTTTGGAGAACCAGAAGTCTGGAGGCACTGGGTATGTGGAGGAGTCCTGCGGCCTTCAAATTCTTTTATCATCAGAATTCCAAGAGTCTCTTCCACCAGCCACGTTGTGTTCCGATGGTCCGACGATGCCCAGGCCTGGACTCAGTGACAGATCCGTTCTGTCATCTCCCTCTATAGAAACATAAGGTGTGGAGGAGTCAGCCTGAGCTTAGCTTACCAGAAGCCCCTTTCCAAAGTACAGGGCCTAACTACTCTCCTGCCCGAGCCTGGTACCTCTCACACCCACCCCAACGCTAGGGTGCAGATCTGGGGTTATAAACTGACACTTGAATGAATTTTCCACTGAAGTACACAATCCAGTGTTAGATGTTAACCCACTGGGGTATTGGAGTGTTTTTTTTTTTTAACAGCAGGTACCCTTTAGGTCTGAAGACTCCCAGAGGCTACCCTTGGCAAGGAAGAGCAGTAGGGTTTGGCCTCACCAATGGCTCTAGCTCCCTCTGGTCCACCAAGCTGAATTCCCGGATGAAGTAGTAGAAATGCTTGTAGCAGGTGTTGACATGAGCCTCCGCCCCCATGCTGAGGATGCTATCGAAGTGGTGGATGTAGACATGGACAAAGACTCGGAAGAGCCTGGTTAGAATCTTGGTGCAGACTTGCTGGAAGTTCTTGGGGAAGGGAACTCCTAGGGGTTGGAGAGGGACAGAGTGGGATCAACATCCTGTGATGAAACACAACCCACCACTGTCTCCTCTACATAGGCAGCCTTCACCTAGGGTGGCCCTGCTCCTACCTCTAAGCAGATTTCCTTTGGAGGGAAGCAGGGAAGGAGGGAGGGAGAAAAAGAGAGAGAGAGAGAGAGAGAGAGAGAGAGAGAGTTTTGCTTTCTCCCATACTTTCCTTTTTAATGAAGAACATATTTGTGCCTTTCCCCTGCCAAAATATAAATCATCTTTCACCTTTCCTACCCTTAGCCTCAGACTACCCTTCCTAGACCATGATGAAATTTATGACTTGAGTTCTCCCCAGAAATATGTGTACCTGCAGGGATCACACCCATGCACACAATTCCAAGGGAACCCATTAACATCTGGGTCTGTTTTGGAAAAACCTTGGACTTCAGGATTAAGTCCTAACTTCTCAGCATGGCATTAGGCAAGGCCTTTCATGATCTAATCTTGACCTCTCTCTCCAGCCCTACAGTGAGACCCTTCTCTTTTCAATATTCACAAAGTGGGACCCCAAATGCTGATAATTACTAATTCTTTGAGAATTTATTTAGACATTCCCTCATTCCTTCAAATAGTTAACAACACAAAGAAACTTCCAACTGTGAGTTCAGCCTTTGTACCTTTGGCCTCTAACCCTTAAGATTCCTCAGATGGGCCTGATAGTCATTCTAGGTGTGATAAAAGAGAGGTTGTGTGTAAAGGGGAAACCACTTACCCACAGTCACATAATTACTAATCAGATGAGACTCGAGTCAGGATTCAAATTATCTTTTCACTTTACTACTTTACACTACACAGTTGGTATTGCCTCTTTTGGACTCAGTTTCCACTTATGTAAAATAAAGGAACTCACTGTTAGGCAAGATAGTGCAGCATATGGCAGCCATGGCCAGGGGAGAAGCTATGTCCATAGAATTGTGACTGGGTACCCAGCTTCCCTCAGCACTCTGACTTCTTCCTTCTGGGCTTGACATTAGTTGCCCCATTATTCTGAGTCCCAGAGATATGGCTGGGATCAACAGGAGGCAGGTGGGAGCCAGGGCGGAGGGTACAGGTGGAGCTGTCCTGAACACATTATCAGTCTGCTCAGCTCTTGGGTAGGGAAGCAGCACTGGGATGACCTCATTCACTTCCCCTCCCCTCCCCTCCTCTCTCCATCCCTCCCTCCCTCAGGCTGCACAGCTGAGATAAGAAAAGGCCCAGTGGCCAGGGCCTGACAAGGAAACTGTCCTCAGTGCCTCAGTCTGAGGTAAAGATACCTCTTGGTCCCACTTAATCTGTAAGCCCTCCCTTAGAGGGACCTGCCAGGAGGCTGGAAATCAGATCAGCACAAGCTGGAAGACCTGTTAAGCTGGAGTGACTCCTAGTGGTAGGGACACTCATGCTTTGGACCAGAAGTGCCTCAAAGGTGAGTTTGACCTTGAGCAAACAGTTATACCTGTCTCAGCCTCAGTTTCCTTTTCTGCAACATGGGGCTAAAAACCACCCATTCTCCAGAGCTGCCATATCAAATTAAATGCTGCATCTGGATTGGATTGGATTTCCTGGGGCTGCTACCCTTCTTGGCCAGGCTGACCCTCTAGTCAGGTGCACTCACCAACACGTGTAGGGAAGACATCCTCATCATTAATGAGACCTTCAATCCAGTCCATGAGCAGTGCCATGTAGCGCGGTGCAGAAAGCTTGGCCGGCCGCCGGTACTGGTGCTCATCCTGCCAGCGGTACTCGTAGCGGGGCCCACCAGCCATGACGGGGCAGCTGGTCTCATTACAGCGCTCAGCCATGGTGCCGTAGATGAGGTTGATGCGGTTGAAGAAGTCCACCACGTGGACCGCGATCCAGTCATCGATGCTCTCGCCGGGTGGTAGCCTCACCACACTACGCAGGTCCAGGCCAGACTTGAGTGATGCCTGTGCCTTCTTATACAGTTCAAAGCGCTGTGTGCCTGGCTCGAAGCGCTTTCGAGGCCGGAATGTCTTGTCCTTGGCAAACACCTGCTTTAGGCAGAGTGCCATGGTCAGAACTGGTGGATCTGGGTGTCCAGGGGCAGGGACCTGAGGATACTCTGTGAGGGACGACGACAGGGAGAGTAGGTAGTCAGGGCCTTATCACATGATCTTTGAGTTCCCAATATGTCACATCTCTCTCTCCTCTTGTCCTTAGAGCGACCTCCACCCTTTCAACCTGAATTCTAATTCCACCTCCCCCAGGTCCAGCGTCATACCCACTTTCCAGGCTACTTTAGCTCCTCCTACTGCGCCTCCGAAGGCCTTTTCTTTGCATTCACCACTAGGGGGCTGGCCCTGGGTTCAAACAGCGGCTCCTCAGAATTGCTGCAAATTGTTATAAAGGTGGAAGAGGCTCCTGCAGGCCCACCGGGAGACAAGACGACTTCTGGAAGCCGCATAAGCAGTTGTGCAGAGTCGGAGAGCCTGGCTGCATTGTGCTCTAGGGAGGAGGAAGGCCCTGGCTTTCGGCTTCCTCTGGGATATCCCGTATCCATCCGGGCACCGGGGATTCCCAGGGAGCAGGAGGAACTTCTCTACCAAAAATGTCCTTTCCTTTTTTTCTTTTACTCTGAAAGAGGAAAGGGCCCTCACATGGCCAGCTGGATGAACTCTGAGTGGGCTGAAGGCACCGGAGGAGGGGGAGGGTGGCGGGCCAAGAACACAGCTTCCTCTGACAACAGCTGAATGGCCTTCCTCCCAAGCCAGCCTCTTCCAGCTCCAAACATGAGCAAGTCCCTGGCTGTTGCTCTGCACCTGACACTGCAGAGACATTCCTACCTTGCCTAATCTGCACCTGACATAGAGTGTGGGAGGGACAGGGAGGGCGGTCAGAGTTATTTAGCGGAGCGTATCTATGGCGTCCGTTGCTTTGCCTCCTACAATGTAAAGATCACAGACTCTGAATAGATTTTGAGAAGCAGCAATCAAAGCTGCAAGAGTCCTGGGTTCTAGTACCAGCTTCACCACTGAATGTTGGGTAACATTTGTAACACCATGGACTTGGCACATGCAAATGCTGGGACACTCTGATATCACCAGCTTTCTGGGGGTCTGAAGAAGGCTTCCTGAGGGTCTCAAGACAGTTATACATCTCTCTGTGAGTGTCCAAGGTAGCAGGAAGTGCAGATCCAAGTATCTGCTGAGACTGGAATGTAGCCACAATCTACTCCTTGACTCTGACCCAAGACTGAGTGCTGAAGTCAAGAATAAGCTAAGCACTGAGCTGGGGCTCCTGGCTGGACTCTGACTTGTGCTTTGACCTTGGTGAGTCTGAGCTTTGATTCTAGCCCCACACAGAGCCTTGACTTCAGACTGACATTGGCACACTAAGCCCTGATCTCCTTTCCTGGAAGCCACTCACAACTGGGTAACTGGTGGGCAGGATTAAGAAGGGGGTGGGGGTGGGAAAAGGTGTCAACTAAGTATAAGAAAAATAGAGTACACATGGAGGGGATGCTGTTTCTGGCAATACATCAAATAACTGGAGAAGATTCTGGAACAAGTGTCCTTCCTTATAAGCACAACAGGCAGGCCAAGGGTGGGAACAGTCAGGAAAAATAAGAGCTGTTTAGAAAGCAGCAACAGGTCTCTCAGCAGGACACTGTGCACTCTAAAAAGAAACCCTCATGATGCAGAAGGTTCTCTTTCATCCCTACTCCTTATTTCTTCCAGAAGAAGTGCAGGGTGGGACCTGCACTCCCTGAATGAAGAGGAGGCGATCTCTGTGCTTCACTTGCCATCTCCATTTGAAGCTCTGCTGGGGCAGGTACTTCCCAAATCTCTCAGGATGAGGTGGAGTTCCCAGGTCCTCCACCATTACACAGTCCCTTTTGCTGACAGTCACAGAGTCTCATTCTGGTCTTTAACACATCCTACCTTTCCTGTCCTAGTTCCTTACACCAACTACCCTAGGCTTCTTTTGGATTCCCAAACATAGCCACTTACTGCTGCTTGTGTATTTGTCCCTACTAGGGCTGACCACACTCTAATGGGTCCAATCCTCCCTCCTCCTCTATTGTACTCTGATCTCCTTGCATGACACTGGTATTTGGACACTGCTGTTCCCACTTTAGGACCAGCTTAGGTCAGAGCCTGGCACAGACTTTAAAGTTAGCTTATACTCAGGAGTCTTAGAATTGAAATAGCTCCAAGAAATCAGCCATCCCAACCCACTTGTTCAGATAGGAAAATTGAGGCTCAGAAAGAACACTCAATGGGCTGGCCAGATAGCTTGGCAGACAAAAGCACCTGCTTAAGCAGACACAGAGACCTGGGTATGATCCCCCACGTTCTGTGCTGGGCTTGCCCCTGGGGTGTGCTGAGAGGGAGACTGAAACTGGGCGTGGTGGCACATGCCCATAATCCCAGCACTTGGGAGGCTGAAAACAAGAGGATCACTACCAGTCCGATGTGTGTAGTGAGACCCCATAGACCCTCTTCTAAAATACATTAAGAAAGAAAGAAGAACAAACGAACACTTAAGGAAGCTGCACTCACATAGAAGTTATAGTCACTAGCTGGTCACTGGCCTGGTGGAGATAAGAGAGGAGAGTAGAGGGAGGGGGCCCTACAACTTCCTCCTGATCAGACCAACCTGCTTCCTGTCCCTAATACTCTGATACTCTCTTAGCACACCCTCACCCCCCGCCTCCCGCAATTTACGAGTCTGCACTAGAGAGCGAGAGTCCCACCTTCCTACTGAAACTTTTCCTAGGAAAATGTAAGCTTGGAAGTGGGCACAGGACAGGTGCCCTCCCATCCATGTGCCTTAAGGCTCTTCATGGCCTGGCGACAGTCTCTCTCAGAGCCTCCACCACCCTCCCTGCTACCCTGCTGGTTCCCCTGTGAGCCCCTCCCGGGCTCTAGTGCTGAGTGGATGGCCAATGGCACACTCACCCACTGGCTGCCTGTGCACCTGGGCTTCCCAAATGGAGATCGTGGGGTGTTTCTGAAATTAAGTGCCCTGCCAGGGCCACTCCTGCCCCTTCCTGGGCCTGACACAGGAGCTCAGCGTAAGGATGGCCCCAGCTAGAATTTGGAATCCAGCCTGGGACACCTAGCCAAGGCGAGGATTCCACGCTCTCCCTGCTGCCCCCGCCCACTCGAGGCCGCCCCGTCCCCCCTCCCCCACCTTCCCTTTGGCACCAGCTGTCAGGCCAAGCCGGGCGGAGGACTCGGAGGAGCCAGCCTGACATTTCCGCTTCCAAAGACACACCCCCCTCTGCTTGGCCACCGGACCCGACCCAAGTTTCGCAGCTGCGAGCCTAGGACCTGGGCCTCGGGGTGACCAGCCGCCTCGCCCGCCCGGGCCCGGGTCACTTTCCCGCGGTGCCACGCCGGGCGGCGGGAGAAACGAAGGTGGAAGCGCGGCCTGACCGCGGGGGGCGCTCACTCACGGCGTGGCCTAGTGGGAAGCTCCAGTCCTCCGGCGGCGGCGGCGGCGGCGCACGGTCCGGTCCCCGCACCGCGGCGCCGTCCTCCCGGCCTCCCGCCCCGCGTCTCTTCGGCCCGACAGCCCCGCCGGGCCGCGGCCGCCCTCCTGCCCGCCGGGGACGGCAGCTCCGCCCCGGCCCTCGCCACGGGGCTGCGGAGCCCGGAGGGCGGGGAAAGGGACTCCCCACCCAGCTGCACAGACACCACACCCCGCCTTTCCGGAAAGTCCATATCGGGCTCCCTGCTTCCCGTGGGGCGAAAGACTGACGGAGCAGCCAGCCCTCTGGGTGTCTCCTTGGACCTCAACCGAAGTGGCAGCCCCAGACTCTGTACTACGAAATAGGGACCAGCCCAGATTGTGTGGGGCAGAAACCAGAAGGCCGCTGGATGGACAGCGCTACTCTGGCCCTCCTGGAGCCATCTGCGCCTCCCTGCTCTCAGAACTCAGTACCGAATGGAGGCTGCCTGTCCATGCCCGTCTTCCCAGCTCCCCCTCAGGGGCACTTAGAAGCACTTAAAGCTCATTTTAATAAGTGACTGAGAGAATGAGTACTTGAGAATCAGGAGCAGAGTCCGTCGCCCAGGAGAGGATTGTCCCATCCCCTACTAGTGCTCAAATCCCAGGGCTTAATCCTAGACTCCACCCACCCATGGGGTGAAGGGCCTTGCTCTGTGAAGATCGGTGGTCCTCACGCCTCACCCAGTCACCCCACTTCTCCCCTCTAGACCTCATCTGTTGTTCACATCTTGAAAATCTTTTCTTTGTACCAAATCCACACCCTTCCAGACTTGATCTGCTCTGTCCACTTTTCTATCTGGAGTCCTTCCCTTGGGAGCCACAGCCACACCAATGCTCAGTTTAAGTTGTGTCCAGGCCCAGGAACAAGTTGCCTGGCTCTGTGTGGGCTGAGAGGGAAGACATGAGGTGTAGGCTAGAGGGCCAAGGTAGACAGCTGGGCTGCATAAGTCCCTTAGAGAGGGCTGGGAGGTGAACAGACGTGGGTAAGAGAGAGCTGGAAGCTGTGAGTGGCACTTACCATGGCACAGGTGCCCTGAAGGGTGTCCCTTGGGTCTGGATCTGCTTGTTTGAGGCCATGAGAGCACTTAGATCCGTAAGAATTCTAGCTTGTGGATCAGAAGATCCATTCCTTTGCCCAGCACTTAATTTTGCTCCAAGTTAGAGTTCACTATATTTTATATCTGAGTCTTAATGTGCCTTGAATTCCCTATAAAAACATTTGCATATGAAGGGAGGTCAAATATACTCCTTTCCTTAATTCAGTATTCTAATCTATATCAGGGGATTAGATGATGAAATTTATCACATGTTGATGAGTCAGCATATCACACACACGCACACACACACACACACACACACACACACACCCCACAGGGTCAGAACTCAGTCCTCTACAAATGAGAACTATGCACTGATGCCTGAGTGCTTTCTAAAAAAAAATACGAGGCTATCTGCAGGAAATTCATGAAACAAAGTGTAGGGAAACCATGAGGATAGTGTGTCATCAAAAGGCTAGTAAGGCCAGTGGGTAGCTTTCAGTCTAGGCTGAAGATGCACATTGATGGTGGCATGGGAGCTGCAGGAGGAACAGATGCTTTGGACTAAGGTAGAGGGGTTGTACCTTAGCCTGAAGCAGTCGTACAGAGAAGGACTAATTTCTCCTCCCTTCCTCCTATCTCTGACTAGGGGTCCCATTAGCAGAATCCAACTAGTAGCCATGGACAAGGGAACCTGTTGCCATAAACAGGACAGATCCGGAGAAGCAATATGAGGTCAGGGCCGACTTCAAGGGGAAATGACTTAGAAACTCTATGTGCTTTCCTTATCATTCACTTCTAAATATTTCACAAATTTTATTGTAATTTCCTCTCTGACTCTGGGATGATTTAGAAGTGTGTTTTCAGTTTCTCAGCCTATGAGAGGTTTATGTTTTTCTTGTTGGCTTTTTCTTCTGTTGCATTGTGGTGAGAGTTCTTGGTCTGGGAGAGCCTTTGGAATTTAACGTGGCTTCCTCTGTGGGTTTGTACATGGTCATTTTCTGTGCCTCTGAGCTGGATTTTATAGGATGGGTAGGAATTTGTATGATGGAGTGAAAAGCACAGAACAGTATTGTGGGAAATATGGGCTATCCATTTTGAAGGAATTTCAGAAGTTCGCAGCTCATCTGCATATTCATAGGGTCTATGGGTCAGGAGGCAGGCAGAAGGGTAGGGGGATCCAGAGAAAGGCCAGATCCCTCAAATACCTTCCTGCTGCTCTCAGTCTGGGAGAGAGTTTGTGTTCTTAGAGACCCTGCTGAAGCTGAGAAGACCTGGATGTTGGAGCAAATACTTTACTATGTATTTACTGTGTGACCTTGGGTTAGTCCTGCCTCTCTGATGGCCCACTACAACCCTACAGCACTACATGGGACAGACTGTTCTTGGGTGTGCTACAAGACTCAGAGGACTCAAATAAGGCTTATCTCTGTGGCTGGGTGGGAGTCAGTGTGGACCTAGGAGGTAAGTGCCCTGCTTCACTGTATAGCCCAGGCACTTGCCTTCCTCTTGGGAGTTTCAAGTAGCAGCACTGTGGTATTCAAGGTCAGGAAATCCAAACTCCTTCCCTGGCTCTGCCACTCCTCTGTAACCTTCATCTCTACAAGTATGTGTTTCTGGGAAAGTCTCTGCCCCTTTCTGGACCTCAGTTTCTGCAATGTACCACACAAGCATCTTCTATCCACACCAAGTACCTTATCAAAATCAGCTTCCAACTCTTCTTCTTGGGCCTATACCAAGTGACTCTATGGATACAGAGTGGCTTCTCAATGGGAACTCCTCAGCCCCTCCTATGCCAGGAAAAGTCCCCTATATCTTTACTCCTTTCAGAATGAGCTACTGAATTCCCAGTTCACCTCATCAAGCCCCTACCATAGCTAACATAGTCTGCTCTCCTCACTGTCATCCAAAAAGAGCTTCTGCTTCAGCTTTTGCCTTTTCCTTCCTAGGAGACAGGATCTCCCATCCAAGTTCTTCTTCCATTCCAGCCCTCCAAGGAGGAGGCAGGGCAGTAGGAGGAACTGAAGTGAGACTTCTTTTAGCGTGAAGAAGACAAGGCTGAAGTGAATAGGACAGGGCAAGACAAGGTGAATAAGGATATATATGAAAATTTGCTGTGACTCTGGGTAAGGTGTACATTCTTTCTGAGCCTCTTTCCCCTTCTCATTACAAACAACATCTGCCCCATAGAAGGGCCGTGAGGCTCAAATATGATAGTTCTTGTAAACAGCAGAAGGTGGTAACCAGTCTGTTTCAGGGATGCTGCTTTCAGTCATCCAAAAGTGTTAGTGTAGAGTAGGGCTTGAGCTTATTGCAAGGAGAGTGGTGTCCAAGACCTAGGACATGAACCCACAGCCTCAATGGTTTTGGTCCTTGTGGGGAGGAAGGTATGCAAGCAGAAGTGGTGCAGGCCCCTGGGACATGGTGTTCAGTAGGCTTATTTCTTCTGAAGCATAGCAGGTTCCCACGCTTCTGAGAACCTCAAACTCCCATGTCCTCTGCCCCTTCCTCCCAGTTCCCCTGCTTGATGTTGAGGTATTGTCCACACTTCTCCAGGGTTAGGCTCTTCCATCTTGGGAAGGAGACTTCTGGAGGTTGTGATAGAAGCCTGGTACATCCAAATACATGCCTAAGGCCATTTTGCAGAACTTCAGACCAGACCTTCAACACATGGCCCTGGTTGGCATTGCTCCTTCCACCATTTTTTTCCCTCAGCATAAAGGAACTCAAAGAGTGCAGGTGATACTTGGGGAGTGGATTTCACCACTATCCTAAGTGTGGCCTTCCACAAGATTCACCATGAAGCCTGCATGGAAAGTTCTGCCTAAACCTACCCCTTCTTATGCTACTGTGGTCCCTCAATTTCAGCTTCTAGGATGGAGTGCCTGGAGCACCTGCTGTGGTCCCCATGGTACTTCCTTCCTTCCTCTCTCCAAATGTATTCAGTATCACCTACCTTAAAGTCACCAGCAGGGAGTGGGGTGGGGGTAGGGGTTGTTTCTAACAGTCCTCCGAGGACTGGAGTAGAATCTTTTAGTAATAACAGCAGGAGATTAGTATGGGTTTAATATCTTAGACAGCATGGTCTAGTGCAAATTGCACATCTGTTTACTTTGTTCATTTATTCATACATTCATTTGACAACTACTCACTGAGGATCTGTTAGGTGTCAGGTACTGTATTTGGGCCAGGAGAAGCCTTGTTCTTGGTTTGTGGGTGATGACCAAGGTCTCAGTCTTCTAAGGACCTTCCACTGGTTTAGGGTCTAGAAGACTGAGGGGAAAGAGGAGAAGCAACAGGTCAGTGACAGGAAGGAAGGGTTTTGGATATCACTTAGTCTAATCTCTTTGAAGTATGTGGGGAACCTTGGGCACAGGGAGGGAACGTGGGAGATTGCCCCAATGCTAACTCATTACAAGAACCCTCAGTGAACCTTCCACACTTGTACTTGAGATGCATGTGGCAATTCCTTTTTCTTCCTCTCAGCAAACTTGGAATGGAGGGAGGGATGGAGGTTTCTTTTTCTAGCACTTTAAAGTTATCTTCTCTTCAGTGTGAGGAATGATGGAGAAGCAGGAAACAGAGACAGTCCCACCAGGTGGGAAGCAGGAACTGGACATTTCAGGGTGAGGTTCAAAATGCCCTGCAGTTTTTTCTGGGTCCTTTTTTGGCTTTATTTCTGGGAGATGGGAAAGTTGTGTCTGCTAACTGACAAACATTCAGGCAGTGGGTGGGGTTCACTTCTTGGTGAAGAATCACACTGTGTCCCATGGAATCTGGATTCCACACAAGTACTCATGACTGTGGGGAGTAACACATGACTCCCTGCAGTTGTTATCCAGCTTGTCCTCTGGCAGCGTTGGAGGGTTTTCAAGAAGCAGCTGAGGATGTTCCATTTTGCCCGAGGCTGAAAGGTCTATGGCTGTGCTCATTTCTTCCCTGAGTGCTCTTGAATGACCAAGCTGCCTGGAATCAGCCCTGCTTGTGGGGAGGGTCCTTCCCATGATGTGTTCCTTGATTAAGCCTATGGATGTTTTGTTTTCCTCTTTGTACTGTGAAATTGAAAAAAAAAAATCTCCTCTCATGCAAGCTCATAGCAACAACTGACAATTGTAAGGAACTTTTTTTATTACTAAGTGATTTTCCTACTTTCTTCATTTTTGAATCTTTCTACGACCCAGGGAGGTGAATGCTGACTCCAAAATGTGAAATGACTTGGCCAACAAGTACAGTCTGGAAGGGCAGAGCAGGGTCTCAAGGCCAGGCTTCCTATCTACAGTCAGAGGGCCTACCTTTTTGCCCCAAACCACCCGAGTGCTGAGAAAATATACTGCTTAAGAGCTCTCTCATGTGACACTTAAGTAAATTAGCAAAAGAACAAATCAGTTGGAAAGAGGGCTAGAATTTTTTTCCAAATTGTTCTCTATGGAAAGTGGATAATAATAGGAATTTGTGTCTGTACCCATGTCTAAGTAATAGTATTTAGTTAACTGGACAATCCTCAGTGACTGTCACCATCCTCAGTAACCTTGACACTACTTAGATTTCTCAGCCCCTCTTTATGATAACCTCACAGACTCTGCTGAGGCAAGCCTTGCTCCACACATTCTGCAGATGGCACTTGAGGGAGAACGCCACTGAGTGTGGGGCAAGGGTAGAGCACGAGATATAGGTAGGAATGAAGCCAAGAATAGAAAGCAAGAAAAAGGCTCATCAAGCAGTAGGCTGTCTGAATGTCACCTGTTTTCTAGGGTGGAGAATTGCTTTCTATGTGGAAAGGCCAACCAAGGTAGACCACCACTGAGAGATCCAGACTTTTGCTGACCTTGAATGCAATTCCTTCTCCACAGGAGCACCTAGAGGACACAATGCAGGCTTCTGGCTCTGAGACAAACTGAGAAGGACAAGAAAGTTTCAGCCAATCAATCCCAGCTCCAGTGGGGTGTGAGTCTCCCAATGAGCTCAGTCGCTGAGTTCCCATCAATGCCCCCTCCCTCCTCCTTCCCACTGCCTGTCTGGCTCTCCATATATCATTCCCCTTTGCTTGCTCACCACAGGCGAGAACAAATGCACAGGATGGATGGAGAGCTACAGCCTGCACCAGCAGTACACAATTCTCTGTGCAGCTGCAGGGCCCAGCCTGGGATAATCCAGTGTCACAGATAAACCAGCATTTGGCTTGAGGGGTAACAAGACTGGGGAATTCTCAGAGTTTATAATTAAATTAAAAAATCTGGATGCCAGGAATATGGAAAGGTCTGTTTTTCTCTTGTGCCCCACTGAGATCTTGTGCCCCAAGACACACAGAATAGAGGTTTCTAGAATAAATTAACTAAAGTTTATTCTAGAAACCTTCTCATTATTCTAGAAACCGTCTCAAAAGGCAGAAAATGATCAAATTCTCCCTCCTTCAGATATTTCCCATTTCAGTTGCCTCCGACCAAAGAACAGGGAAAATCTAATCTAGAACAAAGAGATAGAAGGACTGTTGCTATCAACACTCTCCATGACTTTGAGGAAGTCATTTCACCTGATTTAGAGTCTTTTTCCTCATCTGTGAGATAAAAATATAATTGCTAATTTGTTGTAGGGATGCTCCAAAAGGCTAAGGTTCAGAATTACTTACTAGAATGGTGACATATGCCAGTAATCCCATTACTTGGGAGGTAGAGGCAGGAGGATTGCCATGAGTTTGAGGCCAGCCTGGGCTAAGTTCAAGGCCAACCTGAACTGCATAGTAAGATTTTACCTAAAAAACAAAACAACAACAACAAAAGAATTACCTAGAATTAAAGAATGAAGAAAAGAAGGTACATGCACGCACATTTTTGTGTGTGTGTATGAATATAAAAATAGTTTTCCAAGGCTGGGGAGATAGCTTGGCAGCATAAACACCTGCCTGGCAAGCGCAAGGTCTCAGGTTTAATTCCTGGTACTGCATTCCTTGCCAGACCTGGAACTGGGTGTGGTGGTGTACACCCATAATCCCAGAGCTGAGGAGGCTGAGACAGGAGGATCACTATGAGTGGAAACTGCTTAATGAGACCCTGTATCATTAAAAAAAAAAAAAAAAGTTTTCCCATATACCTCTCCCCCTTGGCCAAAAGATTATCTAAGTGATGGGTCCAAGAATCAATAGCTTTGACAAACATTTGAGGTGTTTCTGATGCCCATCCAAGTGGAAAAATGACAATATTAAATGAACTTCATCTCTCTTTTTTTTTTAAACTGGGGATTGAACTCACGCCCTTGCGCTTGCCACGGAAGCCCTTATTCTAGTCAGCCATCTCCCTGGCTCCCATCTCTTTAAACTATAAAAGTGGGGCCTGGGAGATGGCTCAGTGGAATAAGCACTTGTCTGGCAAGCTCAAGGGCCTGAGTTCAATCCTCAGTTCTGCCAAAAACAAAACAAAACAAACTATAGAAGTTATGTCTAATGAGTTGACAGGGAACTATAGAGATTTGTTACCAGAAATAACTTTGTCTCAGATAAGACATTCACAAATAATGATGCAGGCTTGTGTCTTGTCCTCCAACTCTAGCTGTTACTAGGCTCTTGATCAAGACTGCAGCTCACAGGCTCTACCTGCCCTAACTGCCCACGCCCATGTTACCACACATTGCCTTGCCCAGGTGTTGGCAGTAGGCCCAGTCATCCAGTGATTAATGATTGACAAATGGTCCTTACGCCATCCTGTATGATTTGGATTTAACCCGGATCTTAGGTTAGGATCTGGATCTTGGATTTAACTCGGTCTTCCCTTCCTTCCAGCTTCTGAATGCAGTCTGAAGATAACAAATACAACCTCCCCCCAAAAACCCAACCAACCAACCAACCAACCAACCAACCAAACAAACAAAAAACCCATAAAATACTTTAGGGCCAGGGAGATAGCTCAGTAGAATAAGCATTTGCCTGGTAAGTGAAAGGGCCTGCGTTCAATCCCCAGTTCCTCCAAAAAAACAAAACAAAAAAAAACAAAGCAAAAAACAAAACAACAACAACAACAAAAAACAAAAAACAAACAAACAAACAAAAAACCACATACCCAACACCTGCCTCCTAGTTTGGTGAAATGGACCTTCCTCAAGCTTCTAGATATTTCTGGAACAAAATTTCTGAAAATGGCAACATGGTGCAGGAAAAATAAATATAATAGAAATGTGCTGTAGACACAGTTCTGTCTTCCAGAAACAGGTCTCATCTTCCCTATAGACATGTATACCTGAAAAGGTCAAGTTCTTAATCTTTGTATGTGTGTGTG
>NDGN011479356.1:0-12135 GCA_002564285.1 Tympanoctomys barrerae
CTGTGCTTTACCAAGCTTGTTCCAAGTAGGTGCTTTAGACCACTGAGCCATCTCACCAGCCCAAGAATACTTATTAATACATACCTACTGCCTGGACAGGCACGGACTATATCTCTGGAAACTCATGGACATATTCCATGCCGTCAGCCCAGGAGACCTGAGGAAACAGGTGGCACGCAAGGGCAGGAAGGTGGCTCTTCTTTGGACTTTTGTCCCTTGGGCATATTACTTGTTCAGCTAAAGCATTGAATAATTTAAAGATAATATTCAATACAAAGTGTCTTGGCATTTATCATGTGCAGTTCTTGCTTATACCAAAGTGAAGGAAATAAACATGCCAGATGCTTGCCCTCTGGGGCCCCGAGTACACGGGCCATCTGACAAGTCACAGAAATGGAATTGAAACCGTATTCCATATGACATTTAGTTAAGTAGAGAGGGTTTTCTAGCTTGAATGACCCTGTTCAGCTAGAGAAGCTTTTGCATTTTAGCCAACTTCCTCTTTTTAATTCTTTATTTATTTATTTATTTTTAATGTATTTGGTACAGGGTCTCACTACACAGCTCGGACTCATAGTGATCCTCCGGTTTTCAGCCTCTCCAGTGCTGGGATTACAGGTATGTACCAACACCCCCAGACTCAGTAACCAGCTCACCGAACCCAGGGGTGGGTCCAGCGCAGCACATGGTATCCAGGATCAAATCACAGTCCCTGCACTTGCCCAAGGAGGCACTTAGTCCACTGAGCTACCTCACTAGCCCAAGCCAATCTCCTCTTACCATGAATTTTGTTTCAGAAAAATCTTCATCTGGGAAGGATAAACAGAAAAGAAACCTCTACCTTCTGGTTTATTTTAGGAGCTAGTAGAGTTGAAATGCTCAGAAATAACACTTCACTTCCTTCTAACCCATATTCTTCTCCAAAATATCCAACTCTGTCTTCTAGTATGGGTCCAAATCATTCCAATGAATTTAACCAAAAAAAAATTAACAAGTTAGAATTGGTTATATTTAAGCTACTTCTAGTTCTCCAAAGTCACAATTCTGTGAAATATTTACAAAATTGAGCTCTGTGTACAGACCCCATCCTGCACGGCCCCCAGGAGCATTAAGTCTGGCCGAGGTGCCAACACATGCTTACACACTAGGCCAGGGGGCTCCTCCAGGCAGGGACCACACCATCACCTCTTTGTGATCCCTCCACCCTGGCCTGGCACTCAACTGGACGGTACTCCAAATGTGCTCTTTATTTACCTAGGAGTGCTCCGTGGGGCTCTGCGGAAGTGAGGAAGTGAGGATGGAAGCCCTGCACCCCACAGTTGGGCTAGTAGGAGTGAAGGCAGCAAGGCCAGCCATAGGGGGTTGAATCTATCCTGGTCATAAGGAAGATTCAATGTGCATGCTAGATAGGGACACAGGGTCCTGAGAACAGGGGCAGCCTTCCCCAGAAGGAGAGAACTCAGCAGAGCTGGCCGCTGAGCCTGGGGCTGAGAAGAGGCAAGGCTGTGTGTGAGCATGCGCATCCCTATGCAGCTGTGTCTGTACCCTGAGTTTTCAGGACCCCTGGTTCAGCGGACCCCTGGTTCGGCCAACAGCATCAAGCATGGGGTCTGACATAGGAAGCCAATAAGCTAGTCTTCTCTATTGTGTTTTTGTCATTCCTCAGACACTAATGCTGAAAACTACGAGACTTAAACTTAATCCTAGGACCAGCCAAATAGCTCAGCGGATTAAAGCGCCTGCAAGCAGGCACAGGGACTGGGGGTTCTATCCCCAGGCCTGCCATGCTGGCCCCACCCCAGGGAACGCTGAGATGGCATTTGAGACTGAGTATGGTGGCGGGCGCTTGTAATTCCAGCTCTTGGGAGGCTGTAAACATGCGGATCACTAGGAGTCTAATCTAGTAGTGAGACCCTGAACACCTTCCAAAAAAAAAAAAAAAAAACTTAATCCTGGTCCTGGATCTCTGGTGAAGCTCTGAGACTGGGCAAGGGAAACCAGGCAGAGCAGCAAGAAAACAACCAGCATTTGCTTTGTAGTAAGGGAAGACTGTGCAGGTCTATCCAGAAAAGGAAAAACAAAACAAAACAAAACAAAAACAAACAAGCAAACAAACTCAGCATGAAGCATGAACTAGGTTAGTTCCTCTCCCATTTCCTCTTTAGAACTCAAAGTAGGTGCACCTTTGCATCTTTTTTGTTCCTGCCTTAGACTGTCTCTAAGGTCTGGGACACATAGAAAGAATTAGAAATAGTAAGAAGCCTACTTCCTGGAACAATCTGCCCAGCCAACTGGAATGTACCGTTATCCCTCAGTCTCTGCAGAGGACTGGTTCCAGGAACTCCTGTGGATATAAAAATACAATGGCATCATATTTGCATATATCCTGTGCATATACTCTCCTGTACGCTAAGCATCTAGATTATCCAGTGTAATACAAATGCTAGGTAAATAGTTATCCTGTACTATTATTTAGGAAATAACACACACACACACACACACACACACACACACACACAAAAAAAAAAAACTCTATGGTACAGACACATTTTGAAAATATTTGACCCATTTGATTGATTAGGAGAGTTGGTGGACTCTAATACAGAGCACCCAGAGATGATTGTGCTTATAATTTGGAAAGGGGACTAAGTCCCCTTGGCAGCAGATCCCCATCAAAGCCCAGCTACTGAGTATCCACTCAGTGTACCTCTGCATTGTGCTGAGCACTTTTAGACCGACTATCGTTGCCCACATTGTTTTACAGGGACCCTTGTGGCCTAACAAAGGTAGCCACACATGCAGCTGTCCCCATCACTGCAGAGAAGACAGTGCGCCCCCAGAAGTGTGTCTGGGCAGAGAGCCCCTGGGCAGTTGTTCGTTAGCCAGGCCTCTGGCTACGCTAAGTGCTTAGCTACCTCTTGCCTCATGTGAGGTTATTGGACATGTCAGGAGCCAGAGGCATCCTCTGGCTCCTCTGCACTACCGACCCACCTTCCCTTCTCCCCACGAAAGAGAATAGTGCTGTCATTGGCTCCTTCAGGAAGACTTGGGCCTCCTTGCTTCCTCTTCCCAGGGCGGAAGGCCTTTGTTCTCTCCATGGGGGATCCATGAAGTTTCCCAGCCTTTCCTTGGGCTCCCCTTGGGCTCCTGACTCGAGGGAGGCAGAGGTTGATGAGAATTAATTGTAGAGTGCATTGAGAGGCACAAATGAAAACCAGTCCCGTGGCGGAGAGATTATTACTATTGGCAATTTGGGTTTTCTGAAATAGCTCTTAGGATATGACTGTGGCAGCCCAAACCCCAGAGGTGAGCTCAAGGCTGATAGAGTTTTAGAATGGCCCGGTTTTGCTACCACCCTCAGCTTCTCCAGCCTCCAGGACCAGGTGAGCAAAGCCGAGAGGGACTGGGTGGGGAGCGCAAGGCCCTCGGATCGCTGGTGAGGCGAGAGCCGTGGAAGGCTGACCCCCACGTTCATGAGAGGGTCCCCGGACTTCCCGGTGTAATTTCCTTCTCACTTCACTGTTCCCTTCCCTGTCTGAAATGGCAGGTGACCTACGAGCGAGCGGCGTGCAAATTGATTCGGAGGCGATCGATGGCTCGGGGCGCGGCCCCGCTCTCTGCCGTGTCACTGATCCTCTCCAAGTCGATTCACACACCATTCTTCCTCACACACCTGCCATGTCAGATGGAGAGGGACGCATGAAGTGAGAAGAGAATTACATGTTCGTTAGGTGCCTCCATTGCCGCCATAGCGGCGCTTCTCCTGCTGTGCTCTGTGTGTACTAGGCTACCACCAGCTGCCGCCAGGCTTGGCCTCCACACCAGGGCAGAGGACCCAGGAAGCAATCCTTGTGCTCCATATTTACCCAGGTGATGACCAGCTAGGTCACCTCTCCGTAGCACTTACCTTCTGCGGGACTTGCTCAGAACTTCTCATTTGTTCCTCTCTTTACAGACTCTTCCAACCCAATTTAAAAGGAGCCCACTTACATGGCATGCCCAGAGTTGCTCAGTATTTGAATTCAACTAATTTGAATTAAGCCATACATCCATCCATCCACCCACCCATCCATCCAACCATCCATCCACCTACCCATCCACCCATCCACCCACCCAACCACCCATCCATCCAACCACCTACCCATTCACCCAACCACCCACCCATCTCCCATCCCTCCACCTATCCTCTGATCCATGCTTCCAACCATCCACCCACCCACCCATCAACCCATCCACCCACCCATCCATCCACCCACCCATCCATCTACCCATCCACCCACCCACCCACTCATCCACCCATCCACCCATCCACCCATCTACCTATCTGCCCACTCTGTCATTCACTAAGAATTCATTCTGTACAACCCCCCAAAAGTGTCAGCCCCTGGCCCAAGATTAGGTCTACTCTTCTATCTTCTTAATAATGACTAAGACCATCTACAGTGAAGAATACAGAGTCTGCTCACAGGAGCACCTAAGAATAGGCCAACCCAATATACATAAGGAGAGCAATCAACATCTAGGGAAGACTCCCGCAGCTATTGAAGACAGTCTACCAACAGTCTGCCACTGGAATCCTGGGAGCTAAGGAGCCTAGCACAAGGTTTGCACAGAGGGACTTTCTCAGTGAAGGAAGCACTGCATTTTACATTTTGATTCTGGTGCAAACACTTCCTAGACTGGCACTTTGAGTCCAGACCAATGTATTCATCGGCCACAGTGCCTAGGCCTCGTGAAACATTTAGGGCTAGTCTGAATAATGCCACTACCACCAAAGATATGTATATTCTAATCCCTGGAATCTGTGGATTTTGTAGATTGATTAAATCAAGGATTTGGGGGGAGGGAAATTATCTGGTATCTGATGGGCTTCAAATACTCATCAGTGTTTTATCAGAGAGAGGCCTAGAAAGAAAAAGAGCAGAAGATGTGACAGAGGCAGGTGAGTTCAGGGTCAGAGAGATTTGACGGTAGAGGGAGGGGCCACAAGCAGAAGAATACGGGCAGCCTCTTGAAACTCAAGGCAGAAACGGATGCTCCCTTGTGTGTCCAGAAGAAATCAGACCTGCCAGCACCTTCATCTCAGTCCAGGGAGACTGATTTGGGACTTCTGACCTCCAGAACCATAGGCTCACAGATCTGTGGTGTTTGAAGCCACCAAGTCTGTGGCAGTTTATTTCAGCAGCGGCAGTAGGAAAGTACCGGAATCCACAAAAACTGTTTTAATTTCTTTTCCAAAGGAAGAAAATGAATTTTAGGTCCAAGAATATGTTTTACTATATAACCTTACTGTATTCCTCTTTATAACAACACAGTTATAGAATAGTCTTTAACTTTTTGTGGAGGAAGAGGCTCATGAAGGCAAACGTGCCAAGAATCCACAGAAGTCACAGTTCTGCCTTAAGTAGCCCCTCATCCTCTGGCAAGTCTAGAAGGATAAAACAAGCACAGATCTAAGGTAGAATAAAATAAGCCATCCAATCACCAGTCTTGAAGCAGTCATTCTGCAAAGTCTTCCAATGTCGATCCTTTTATTTATTTATTTATTTTTATTTATTTATTTTTTTGTGGTACCAGGGATTGAACTCAGGATCTTGTGTGTGCCAGGCAAGCATTTATTCTACTGCTATCTCCCCGGCCCTCCAATCCTTTTAAACAATGCAAAAGTATGCCACACTCACTGGCCTAAGTGCTTGTAAATGACTCCTTTCTGACCAGAAAAACCAAGTCTGCCATCTCTTTCTCACACCATCTTTTGTTGTGCAAAAATGGCTTCCCTCAAGATTCATGGTGTTTCCTCACTTATGAGTGAGTGAGGATTCTTTTTGTTTGAAAAGCTTCCTGGGAGATTTTTGGATGACTCCTAAGCTAAACAAACTCAAAGTTCAAAAAAATCTTTTAATCTGATTTTTGCTTGTTCTTGAGCCACTGAAATCAAGATTCTCCCACAGGCAGAGGCCCAAAGTGATTCTTCTTAGCAGACTCTTTGACTTACTGTCCAGCTTCTGACATGTTCTTTTGCCAACAGCAAATAAGTGAAAATGCTTCCAATGAGCAGTGGCACTTCTTCTCATTTGTGGAAGGGAGTGTCAGCCTGAAAATAGTGGCCAACTGTTTTAACGTAAAAAGCGAGAATTTCAGGCCAACTGCAGCCAAGTGGGCTATTCTTAGTTCTGCATAGGAGGCTGAGAGGTCCCTGTGTGGGTTGTTTGGAAATGGTTCGGGATTTGTGACTTGTAAGTGGTTCTTGAAAACGTTAGACATGAACAAGCTCCTGCAGATCCTGTTCCTTGCAAACACTCTTAATCCACCTGGCCTTCGTGGACCTTCCAAAAGATCAAGTAGTTTCTGAGGTCTGCCCCAATAATCCAGGGACCAATACAAATCAATTGATTCCCCTCCTGAACACCCTATTTTAGCAGTGCTGTGTTTACACTTAGATAACATCCTTGGGTGTTACCTTTGCAGCATTATCTTGACATCATCTTCCTCCTACTGAAGATCTCAGAGGCTTTGAAGGTGGTTAACCACTTCCTTCCCACTCCTTTTCTAGACCTCTAAAAACCACTGTTCTTAGATTCCCTCACACCTCACTGGTCTTTCCTCTTCTTTTTCCTGAGTCTCCCTTCTTCTAAACGTTGAAGTGCCTGAAATTAATAAACATTGAAGTGCCTCCATGCTCTGGTTTTTGTTCTTTGCATTATTTGGTTCCAAGTTCCATGGTTGAATGACTAATGCCTGCCAAATGCTATCTCCCACCTAGATCATATCTCAGGGTCCCAGACTCTTTTCTAACCACGTAAGAGCTCCAAGTGATGGTTCTGCAGTATTGACTTGGCTAGACTGGACTACATTTCCCACAATACCTTTCTTGTGTCAGCCCCAGTTTAGATGGATGACAAAGATGATCTTGGGAGATCCTAAAAGGTGAAAAGAAAGCAGCAGTGATCTTGTATCTCATGGGTTTGGTGGCGGACATACTGACTCACTGCATTGATATAAAGTGGCAGGTGGGCCTGCAACAGCTCTGCCTTTCCCTGGATCGTTCTGCGTTGCTTCTGAATCCTGCCTGAGTCAGGTGTGTATATTTACCTCCAGGGCAAAGAGCTCCAGTTTCTGCAGCATATATATGCTAATGGCTTGACTTCTGTGGTTGAGCTCTGAGGGACGTACAGTGGTTCAATTTACAATTTTCAACTTTACAATCATGTGAAAGTGACATGCATTCTATAAAAACCATAGAGTGAATTTTGATCTTTTCCTGGATAGCCATGTGCCAACCTATCACAAGGGTGAATGGCTGACAGTCCACAGTGCATTGCTTAGCAAGGGTATTTGGAAGGTGAGGAATATTAAGAGCCATTTGTACTTTTAATGTTTTTACCCTATAATGGGTTGTTAGGACATGAACCCTGGCAAGTGGTGAAGAGCTGTTTGCTGAGACTGAGAAGACTTTTTTCAGAGCAACGAAAACTAAAGCCCAAAGGTTTAATTGAGGCATATGATCCTCAGAAAATCAGGGCAAAACTGGAGTCAGGATCAAGGCTTTTGGCCCAGAGAGTGAGTAAAAACAGGTGAGACCTAACAGGAACCTTTAGTTAAAGATATTCTGAGATACAGAGAAAGAGAAACACATGGAAGAGGTAAAGAAGAGGAAGAAGCTAAAGAGGAAGGAGGAGACCAAGAAATACATCATCTTGGGGCCAGGGGAGAAGCACTTCACTGAGAGTGAGATCAATGGTGTCCATGGCAACCTGGTGCCCCAGCAAGAAGAACTCTGCAAGGGCCCAGCAGAACTTTGTTGCCCAGCTGCTTCTGAGCAGCCTGGAAGTGGGCGGCGCCAGGAGCCCCAGGAGCAGGGGCAGGAGCCCCAGGAGCAGGGGTCAGGTCGCAGCCTGACTGAGCAAAATGGAGGAGGCTGAGGGATCTGGAGCAGAAATCTCTGAAGCGATGCTGTTTGGGAGAGGAGGAGAGAAAGCAGTAATGAATATCTGCAGGAAGACATAAGGAAGAGGACGGTTTGGGCCTGGGATAGGAAGGACCTGAGCTGTTAGTATCCAATAGAGAGGGCAAGTGACCCTGAGGAGTGGGCTACTGAGAAAGGAGTGCAGGATCAGTGGATTAACTTAGACATGAAGAGAGAAGCTAAAGAAACTCATGGAGGGTAGCTTTCAGAAGGAGAACTCTAAAATTCTTAGATGTCTGTGTTCAAGGATGTGGAGGGAGCAATACCCTAGGAAGGGTGTTGTTTTTCCTGTTACTCCCTGAAAAGATGTTGCCTTTCCCTCTGAGGTATTCAGAGCTGCTTCAGGAAGTCTCCAAAATCTGGTTCTAGCAAGGCTGGGGGACCCAGCAACAAAAACAGTGGAAATGACACCAATCACACAGGAAGGCACTCAGTGCTGGAGCTGACTTCATGGCTCAGGACCACAGCAGCCTTGCAGCTCGGCCTGCGGTCTCACCGAGGAGCAGTACTGTGGGCTTGGAGCCTGTTTCCCACTGCCTCTCCAGGATGCGCTCAGTACCTCCTGCCCTCATTCCCACACCCAGAGGCTGCTGCCCCTAGGAGTGAGTGTGGGCAGTGGGGTGTACACACAGAAGGGCCCATGAGTCTGCATTCTCCTTATATAGGTACCCCTAAGCTGAGGGGGCACAACACTGTCTTATACACACACACACACACACACACACACACAAAAAAAAAAAACCACTATGGTGGGTCAAGGCAAAAAATAAAGGAAAACCAAGGGGCTCCCCATTTCCCCTTTGCATTGGCACCACAGATTTGTAGCTGTCCCCAGTAACTGGTATAAAAGAAGCTAAGAGAACTGAAAAGCAGAAAGCTTCCTGGCGTTTCCATCATCATTTATCCAGCTATTCTTTACCAAATGCCTAACGGGCTCTAGGGATTGAAGAACTAAAATGACACTGTTCCCAATCTCAGCGAGTGGAGAGACCAGAGAGGAGTGGGAAATGTATGAAAGCTGATCATCTCAGGACAGTGTGGCAAATATCATGAGAAGTAGTTCAGGGACTTGGGGGAGCACTAGGAGGGGCCTCCGCCCACCTTAAAAAGATACAAGGAGGCGCCTCAGGAAATATTTCCTCTGAGCAGGGTTTGAGTAAGGATCATTCACTGGAAGAAAAAGAAGCTGCTATTTCCAGAGAGAGGGACTACAGCACCAGTGTGAAGCCGCAGATGGCTCCCAGCAGCTGGACTACAAGGAAGAGGAGGACTGGGGGAGGAGGGCCGGACCACCAGTTGGGCAGAACAGTGCCAGCTTTATCCTGCAGACCCTGGTGCTTTAGATAGATGGCACTGGCTCTGTGTGGAGAATGCCTGAAAGGGACCTAGACTGGAGCCAGAAGGAACCCTGAGGCCTTTCTTCCAGTCCCAAATTAGGCAAGAAATGGGGGTTGCCTGAACCAAGGAGGTATCAGCAGACATGGAGAGCATGACCACCTCCCCCCTGCTACCATTGTACAACGCCACGAAATATTTAAGGGGTGGAATAGAAGGGACAAGGTATAGCGATAGATTGTTGGGGTAGAGTGAGGTGAAAAAGGAAAGGGTGCATCTTGTGTTTCCCATTTTGGTTAATGGAATAAAATGCTCTTAAATAATCCCCTCCTTCCTTTAGACAGTGGGATGGATCTACTGCCAACAGAATATGGTGAACATTGTCACTTGTAAGATAAAGTTATAAGACACTAATTCTTGTCATCTTATTCCCTCTCCTTTCCTCTCCAGCAGTCAGTCTCCTTCTCCCCCTTTCACTCACGCATTTGAGGGGAATTTATTGCCATGAAGCGATCTTTCCTGTGACAGCCCACACGAGGAGAAGCCAATAACCTGAGAACCACTGAACAATGCCAGTAATCCCCTGAGTGAGCCCAGCAGGGAAGACCCCCAATTCATCTTTAAGGGACATATGGCCCCAGCCAGCGCTTTGCAATCTTGTGAGAGAACTTCAAAATTTAAAGCCATTTTGAAGTAATTTGTTGGATACCAAAAGCTAACCATTACCATAACCAAGAGAGGATTATATTCATAAGGTGTAAGAAAAGAAAACATATAAGTACATTTAGAGAACTTCAAGAAATGCTTATTTATGAACAATTGGTTATTTTTATTTTTAAAAAATTTATTCTCATCAGTACATGTATGTGGTACACAATTACTGCATTCATTGGGAAACTGGTCCATGTCTAGAACACACCTTTGTTCTTTTAGCATCCTCCTTCTTCACAACAATTGATTTTTAAATATGAGTTAGATTTATGTATTTACTGATAGCTTCCCCAAGAACCTCTGTTGGGCTGGTCTTACTTGTGCATATTCTGTATCCATGTTATAACCCTTTTTAGACCATATGATGATTGATCTCTTTTCAGGTCTGCCTGTTAAGCTTCCAGGTCTTTGAAGGCAGAAAACTTCCCCTGCTCGGCATGTAACCCTGACCCTCGGCATGGCATATAGAGTCAGTAGTGAGCAAGTGGTCATTGAATGACATTCCAGATGTTGCATGTTTTCAAAATCTCTTCCAGACTTCTGTTTGATTAAAAAATTGCCATCATTAATCCAGTTCTACTCCCTAAAGCAATCTCAATAGAAGTGGAATTCTTATAAACTGCAACTAGTGGAGGCAGTAAGATTAATAAGAAAAATTTTATGTTTTCCAGTTATTTTATTTGAGATTTGTTAGAAATAGGTAAGCATAACATCTATAGTTATTTGTCTACTTATTGATTCCTTAAAACATAGGTAGTTTAAGAATACCTGATATTTCGGAGGAAACTTGCGATTGTGAGATATATAAAAATACTTTCTTTTAGCTGCTTCTTGGGATACAATCTGTGGAAACGCCACAGATTTTTCAATTCATTTGTTTAGCATGTGATTCCCTGCTTTGCAATTTCCTGTGGGAACCTGGACAAATTCTGTCTCACATCTGAACCTAGTGTCTTTAGTCTGTAAAATAAGAGGCAAGGTGGTCAGGATGTATATTTTCTAAATTTCTACTTCGTGTCTCAAATTCTCTAAGTCCTATGAAACTTAGAGACGCAGTGTTCATTAGACCCAGGGCAGACCTGGATTGGAATCTCAGTTCTGTTTTTCAGTGAATAAGCTATTTTGATCTGAATAAGTGAATGAGCCTCAGTAACCCCAAATATGAAAGGGAGTTGTTGGTAAAAACTGGAAAAGGAAAATATAAAACACTTACTGCCCCTCAACAAAACTAAAAGGTAGCACCTGACCAAAGTGCCAAAAGGGGAAAACACAAAAGAAATACAAACAATACTGGATCAACTTTCTAGAAATTTCCAGTTTGCTTGGGGACACTATTGTTTATATTAATCTTTTAAAATATCCCCCAACTTTTCCTCAGGTAACCATTACTTAATCTTGACTAAACACAAAGACACAGGATTTCATTAGCACGAAATTTTCCTCAAGGTTTTGCGACTCAACCAGGACACCCTGTCCTAACACTGAATTTCCAGGCCTCAGTGCCTGTGGAAAGCCCTGGTTTCTTTTTTCATTTAGCTTACTTTTGCTGCCCTGTAATTTGATTCTTCCTCTCCATTCCTGGATTCCCTTCTTTCTTCTCAAACAAGGGGCCTACTTTGGTTTTGACCAAATCCTTCATCTTCCTGAATTTCTCAGCTAAATCGTTTCTAACGCTTCCCTTTTTCCAACATAAATAGTTCTTGCTAGCTCATTGTCCCACCCTGCCTCACCTCTGGCTCCAATTAGAGCAATATTTATTTTTCCTTTTTAAGAATCTCTGTAGCTTCTACTCTTCGGAAATGAGGCAACCCAGCTCGTGTTAAAAGCCCTTTATTATGGTCACAGAAAATCTGCTCTGACAAGATCCAGCTCGACAAGATTGTGTTCCTGGAGATCCTTCACTCGTTTTATCTGTCATCTCACTTTCTAGGTCACATCATTTCCTACTATCTAAAGTGTTGTCTGTTGACATATATTTTAAAGAAATGGAGGAGTAGAATGTGGAGTGAGTGCCTTGTGGTGCTGGAATGTAGTACAGTCTCTCTTCATTTCAGTGAAAGGCACTCTGCCATTTTCTGGAGAAGGGAGAGGAACAAACACACATTTCCAAAGAATCAGTTGAT
>NDGN011479358.1:0-14246 GCA_002564285.1 Tympanoctomys barrerae
GATCGAACTCAGGACCTTGCACTTGCCAGGCAAGCATTTATTCCACTGAACTGTCTCCCTGGCCCCTATGCCCTCACTATTGAAAGTGTTATTTCTAGTTAATATTGTGGGGTTCGGAGTCTGGCTTCAGTGCTGCCGACCTATGTCTTTTGATTCCTTGCTGTCCTGACCTGCTACATGGGGTGGGATATAGTTCAGTGATGCGATGCAAGTGATGTAGACCCACAGAAGGACCTATTTTGATGCTCAACATTAAAAGGAAAAAAAAGGGTCAATATAATCCTTTGTAAAGATATGAAGGAGTTGTATCTTTCTGAGCACCTATTTATTTTCTAATTAATAACTATACAATGGGTTTATTTTGAAATAGCAGGCCTCTGGTGATAAGTTGGTCTCACCAAATCACAACCATAGTTGAAAAAGACTTTAAACTCATACTGAATATGGAAGTGATTTTAGTAGGTCTGAGGTATGTGACCTTTGGTAAACTTCCTGTAACGATCCTGGTGATCTACTGGTAGCAAGGCTGGGGCTAGTGTTAGGAGAAGGACAGCAAGCCGACCCACAGTCCTAGTGACCTTGAAATTTACCTTTTGGCAATGAAAGGAGCATAGTTCCACAGATAATGTCCTAGAGTAGAAATAGAATATGGGGAACCAGATGCAGCTACTGGGGAGGCTGAGGCAAAAAGACCACAAGTTTGGTCTAGGCTGGGAAACTTAGTGAGACCTTGTCTCAAAGTAAAAAGAGCCCAGGGTAGAGCTCAGTAATAAGGCACAAGCCCTGGATTCAGTCCCCTGTAGTGCAAAATAAGAGAGAACAAAACACAAGACATGGGATATTTTTAAATCTTAAGGCTGGGGATATAACTCAGTGGCATAAGTGCCTGCCTGGCCACTGTAATGTCCCAAGTTTGATCCCCAGTACCACACACACACACACACACACACACACAGTCTTAAAATTTAATTGTGTCTCTAAAGTTATCATTACATGAATAGCTGGTATTCTTTTTAAAAGAAAGATGCATTACTTCGAGTTCTCATTCCTAGTTTATTTTTTCACCACTACCAACCTCAATTTTTTCATGTGCAAACTGAGAGACCCCTATTGAGGAATAATTGTTGATTCCTCTTTTTAACTTCTTACTCTGTCCTTGGCACTGTCACGAATGACTTATACTACATTTATTTTATCTTCACAATAACTCTGTGGATATCCTTATTATGCCTAATTCATCAGTTAGGAAACTATATACTCTGAAGTCATCAGATGCTTTATAAGCAGAGAATTCTGGAGGTGAAAATCATGAGGGTCATTTAATCTGAGATTAAATGCATATGGTGATTAAGGATCCCAGCTCTTTGCTCAAAGGGTAATGTTTCAGTCTGGATCCTTCAGTTGATAGTAATACACCTCGTGGAAGTGGATTACCTTCTGTTTGCCTCAATCTCCTTGTCTGTCCAATGCACATGACAGGAGAATCTGCATTGCAAGGATGCTAGGCCAAAGGGAAGTGCTGAAACCCAGTCTGCCATCTAGGACAATCTCAAGAGATGTGACAGTAGGAAAGGTGAGGGTGAGGAGACAGAAGTGACTAAGTAAGCCATCATTGTTATTTTTACTTAGAAGAAAATTTGTATAGAAGAATTAAAAACTCCTCAGTTGGGCCTGGAAAAGGTGCTGGTGAGCGTAATGGTCTCATGGAAAGATAAAGTTATTATCAATGAACCTGGATGCTTGGTAGGGAAAAAGAAATTAGATTGAAGAAGTACACACAAGATGGGAACCTTAGTCCAGAAAAACGGACATTAAATTGTAATTCAGCCAAATGTGCTCAGAAATAATGTCCATGCCTTACATAGGTATATGTATTTTTAGGATGTCCTTTAAAACTGGGAAATTTAAATAACATGTAAGACGAAAAATAACATGTAAATACCAGAATGGGTGGGGTGGGCTTATCTATTCCCGCCTTGCATTCATTACTCAAGCCAATGGGGAATAACTAGTAGAGCCGACCCATGGTCCTACCTGCGCACTCGGGGACTGTCTGGTGAAGCTACAGCAGATTTGGCTTCCGGGGCTGTAGTCAGCACGAAGATCTTAGAGCAGCCTCTCGTAAATCATCGGTGTTTGGGAGGGGGAAGGAAAACAGAAACAGACAGTGGTAACACATCTACAAATTAGGTCCAAATGTGGGTTTGTATGGACATATTCCAGCTTCTGTGGATCATCACGGACACATATAGAACGCTAGAGCTAAATAGGCCCTTGGAGATTGTCCGGTGCAACCCCCTCACTTCCCATTTTACATTTCTGTAAGGATAGAGCTCAGTGAAGTTGGCCAGGATTACAGTACAGTGAAATCAGGGAAGCTTGAGGGGTGTTTTCAGCAGATGTTAAGTAAGGGTGAGGGGAAAGCAGAGATTCCTTGGATTCTACAGTGTTGTTCAAGTAGGGAAAGCAGAGTAGAGAAGGGACTGAGTTTTCCCAAATTAATTTTTAAAAGGGATGGGAAGAAAGAAAAAGAAATAATCATAAATATTAAAGAAATAATTATAAATGATGGAAAAGCATATATAATTTTATGCTAGTCTTAGATTAGATTTGTAGTTTATGTTTAAATAAAGTTGATGAGGAGGAAAATTCTCATTATTTGTAGAAATGTTATTTTTTGGAATGGAAAGAGTTTGGGAGAGAACATGACAGCACTGATAGTTCAAGCAACTGCAGAATGCATGTGTAGCTGACGTTCAACCTGATAAGCAGTTTATGTTCATCCATTTCTGTTTAGGATGACTGAAACTTGGCTTTTTGAAATAATCACTTATAACTAAGTTTATTTTCTTTTAACCCAGTGCCTCAATAGGAACTAATGAGTCAAGTTAATTTGCCATGGGGTTCTGAATAGGAGAAAGGGTAGGAATCCCCATTCAGAACACTAAAAATGCTTTGCTGAGTTGCTTTACAATTCCCCTGGCCAGCACTGGATTGAAGGGAGTCTTTCTGAAGAGTTTAAAGACTCCCCACTGTGCCTGTCCCCCCAACTACAATAGCACTGAGGTCCTGAATGAGGACCAGTGTGGATGTCTACATCCCTGGTTTGTCTGTTTCATGGAGAAAAAAAGCCAAGAGCACAGGGGATAAGCAATTATAAGATCTTTATGGCCCTGGAGCCACTTGTGTATTGTTCTGTGTAAATGTGTTCACTTATCACATCTGTAAGTAATTTAGAAAGAGGCTTTTACTTTGGCATTCTTAATATAAAAACATTGCACTTACATCCTACCTTACTATTTTGTGGTCTGTTTTAAGGTATGAGCATATTGGAAACTTTACATATTGTACCCCTCAACCTTACCTAAGGACACGGACCACCTCCATTGCTGTATCAAAGGTTTGGGGAAAGTGGGTAGAGCCGGAAAAAAAAAGTGCCATCTTTGTTTAAATCCTTCTGTTTTCTTTTTGCCTTTTGGTCCTGCCTCGGTGGTTGGTCTTACTGCTGCCTTGGTTGTAATGGGTGATCGAATCAAATTAGAAGAAACTGAGGCACAGTGTGGTGTGGTTGTGAGCTCATCTTCCATCTCTCAGGAGTATGTGACAAAGCAACAGGAGAGACAGAACTTGAGCTTCTCATCTGGGTAGAGACTTAGTGGCTCACACTGATTGTGCCCAGAAATTGATTAAGTTTGGGTGGGACCAACTCCTATACTCTAATAAAAAAATCCCCCTTGCAAAATTATTTGTTCCATATAGTTCAGATCCTTTGGGGGAAAGAAATGGCTTAGATAATCAAAGGTCACCAAGAGTGATGTAAAGGAAAAGAATTTTTTTTGTGTCTGTGCATATGGATTTCACAGGTCCTATGTTGCTCTAAGATATCAAGAATTGATGATCTGAGTAAGAAATCATCACTGCTATGAGGNGGTTGTATCTGTGGTTTGGATTCTTTCTTGTAATTCTATTCATCAATCTACATAAGAACCCCAAATACCACAGTACCTGGTGAACAAAAAATTGGTAGGGTCTCATCCTTAAGTCTTTTAGTGAGGGGGAATATTACTTAAGTTTGGAATATGGAGAGATAATACTACCTGAACAGTGAGTATGTATCAGAACACAGAAACATAACCAGAAAAGCCCCTCAAGTGCCGGGGAGAAGAATATCACACAAATCTTGTCAGTCTGGTGGGAGGAAAATTAAGTGTAAAAGCATCACACAGAAGGATTAGAGAACAGGAACTTGGGGAGAAAAAAAGCATAATACTCACTTCCCCCCTCCAGGGATTGGCATGGTATATCCTTACAGAAAACAGAGGAGACAGGTCGAGTACTACAGGTTACCCAGCAGGTAGCCTTTCCTTGGAGAGAAGCAGGTGAGTTAATGAAGGCAAACCTACATTAAATAGAAAATATGGGCAGAAGGAGGGAGAAGGAGAATCAGGAACATTGTCTTTTAGAAATTCAGCCTAAATCATGCTCTGACTTAGAGTGTTTAGCATTTCCATCTCAGAATATATAATATTTCTATATATTCTTTTTGTTGGGGGGAATTGATTTGAAACCTAGATAGATCTTTTAAAAGTTTGAAATTTTATGATTGGAAAATTTTTAACATGTTTATTTGAAGTTTAAGACTTAAAAATCATATACATATATATATGTAGTCTATGTATTAAACAAGCATTATTACCTAGTAGAAAATATCTAATTGCTAATAATTTCAGTATAGTGAAAGTACTAAAACTACTGAGTCATAAATAAGACCCCAAAATAAGTGAATGGCAAAATTAAATGTAAGACAATTAAGAATTTAAGGAATTACTACCCTCTGATAAAATTTAAACCAAGATTTTTAAATTGACAACGTTAACTTAATTTAATTATATTACAGCTCTCCTTTCTAAAATTAAGACAAAAATTCAAATATTCATCATCCCATTATGATAGTTTGTTTTATAGAATAGAAAGTATCATAATCATTTACTGTGGCATGACTTTCTTTCTTTCTTTCTTATCCTATAGGAAAATATTGTTTCATCTTCTGAAGAAACTTCAACATTCTTTTGTTTCCCCTTTGGAGATTTTTTTAAAAACTGAATTTTCTTCTTTAGGTAAGAAAACATTTTCTATTATTTATCTATCAGTTTAAAAGAAAATATTTCAGTTAGAGGAAAGAAATAACAAATATTTGAACTTTGCTAATTTTAACTGATACAAACTTTATAATGATGAGAAAAGCAGGATTTTTAAGTTAAAACAATTATAAGTTTTTTTTAAAGATCAATTTTTTGGTAAAAAAAAATGAGATCTTTTTGCACTTTCTATAGACTAATAGGATTTTTATGTTCCATCTTGAGTATTTAAGATATATACAACTAAAATGAAAGTTATGCTTCTGATGCAGTTTTTTAAAAAAAATACTTAGCAAACTTAGAATAAAGGGATTTTTTGACATTTAAAATATTCAAAAATGTAAATGTAAGCCAGTATAATAATAAGAGACTATTTTGATAAACTTAAAAGGAGCATTTCTTTCACAGAAGCCTAGAGAATTCAGATTTCAGCTATAAAAGAAATTTAAACTATGGGCCATACTCACACTCTAGGAAACTATTGTTTTGTAGGGCCAGAATATAATAAAAACAACTGATTCAATCAGGAAAAACTAGTATTTTGTGCATGACCTCCTTGCAGTTTTTGGTAATTATGTTATCCTGGTAATGTAAGAAAAGACAGGCTAACTTTTTGAATAATGCATAATGTCAGCAACATTTCTTTTTGGCAATAATTCTTTTAGGGCAGTTTATTTGCACAAATAACATAAATCACATATATGCAAATGGGATATTTTAAAGGAGATAAACTAAAAGTGCAAATGTCTAAATATAGACTTCAAATGTCTAAACAAAAATTTTGAGATGCTTTGAAGCACTATAGAAAATTAAAAGAACAAAAGAGGTAGTTATAGAAATTATACATAGAATTTATTATAAATATAGAAACTTGGACATTCTAACACTGTCACCAGTACCACATTTAGAACAGGAAATAGATTGTCATGCTTCTCTTCTCTGGCCATGTATATGTTTTCAAACTACACAAGATTTCTCCTAATTTTAAATATACTAATATAGTTGTTACATTTGGATATTTTACAAAATCTTAGTACAGCTTAAGTTCTTAAGGAAATGCACCTTAAAATTCACGTACTAAAATTAATCAAAAAGCTTTAGGAGGAAATATTAAATTTTTTGGTATAAATTTGAAGAATTTATTTCTAGAATAAATTTTGTTATTATGAAAGCATTTATATTAATATTAAGTAGATCTGCTAAAACTTACTTAAATAATTTAATTAGGATTACCAAACTTCAAGGTTAGTATTTCTTCTTAGCAGTTTAAGAATTATGTTAATCTGAAAAAATTATGAAGCTATTTCTAACATATTCTTATATAAAATTCCTTAATATATCAATTTTAAGTCCTTTATTTTGATGATAAAAGTAAAAGAAAAACATACTTAACCTCTTAATGGAATATATAATCTCATAGCTCTGAGAAGAGAATTGTAAGCATGTTATAAATACAGTATATGAGATCAGTTTCATTTCTGGCTTGTTTTTATCCTTTCTTATAAATCATACATTTTTAAACCAGGATAATAATATATATAAGATGCATACATTCTTATATTTTAATAGCTATTAAAAATAGAAAGAAAGATGCAACTTTGCCTTGCTAGATACTAACTAAAGTGCTAAGTGAAAATTAGAAAAATACAGCAGCTAAAATAGTATAATGAACTAAAATTCCATATTTATATGTATATATAATTGTTATATTTTGGTATTAAACATTTTTCTTAATTGTTTATGAAACTGCTTATGATATATGAGAAAAATGATGGGAAAATTTTCTCACTGTAGTTTACAAGATAAAAAATTTAGCAATAAACTGACTGTATAATAAAGGACACATTTAAAATAGAATTTTGTAGAATTTCATTGGAGACATTATTTCTAATAATCCTCAGTGTTTTTGTGTTTCTGTTGGACTGCTCAATTTTGTGATTTGTAGTTCATGATATAGTTTGATTGCCCTTTCAAATGGCAAAATGCTTTTGTGGAAAAATCAGATATTGTGACCATTTTATTTTATATTTGAGTGCGGTTAAAATAGCAGATATGTTGGGGAAATTGTAGTTGTTTTAGTGCGTGCAACAAATACCAAACAGTTGTTTGGTCTGTCAGTCAGTTACACGTCAGGATATGTTAGAATTTGTATATGCATTTTGAACATTTAACTTATATTGATGATAACCGACCTCTAAAAATGTTTGTTGATGTTTAGTGAAATTATGGGCAAAATATTTCAAAGGAATACATTTTAAATGCCTTATTTTTAATTAAAATAAGAAAGACTAAAAGAATTCATGAATGAATGAAATATGTGATTTTGCAGTTTCTTGGAAAAACAGACTCTCAATTTATTTTTCAGACGTTATTAAACTGTGTCTGTATTTATAATTTGTTGAAATTTTAAAATCAGGAAGGATTAAAGCTGCAATATATGCTATTTTTGATTACCTCTATCGAGAGAGTGAAAGGAAAAGCAAAATCTGCTATTGGCCAAACAGGGTTATCTCCTAAAAAAAAAAACTGAATTGGAAACTGAAAAGATATAGTGCCCATAATTAAATGTTTTATTGGGAATTGTTGGAGTTGCATGAATTTCTCAATTCAATATAGTCAAAAGAATTTATCTTATAAAATGGAGAAATGTCAAATACTGTTGGGCAGTCACAGTATGTTAGTCTTTCTGGTTGATTCTCAGAACTTAGAAAATATTTAAATTAGTGGTGTTGAGTATAAGGTTCTCTGGACTATAATAATTTACAAAAATGTGAAAAACTTAGAAAAGAGAAGGGGGAAGAGGTAATCGAACCTAAAGTTACCCCTTAAATAGTAAACATATACTGTGAAGAGTTCTCTGAAGATTAATAAAACAGTACTCTGTCAGGGATAATCTGCTGGGCAACCGAGGTTGTTTGTGTGATAAAGCAAGGGGGTGAGGTGGCATAACTGTAACTGTTTGACAAAATGTCCTAAGTTAGTTTCGAAGAGTACGGGCGAAAGTAAGTGCAACAGTTTGGCTCCAGGAGCAGGAAGGGTGCAGACCAGCCCGGTAGCCACGACACAGTTAACTTGGCGCCGCCCGGTGCACGCTGGGAGTTGTAGGTCGCGGGAATTGTGGGAGTTGTCGTGAAAAGTCCGCTTTCTGGCTGTGATGGCCGCCGTGGAGGCGCGGAGTTGTGGGCTTCTGATTTTTGGGGGGTTTTGGGGGCCTATCTGTCGCGCTACGGGGCCACCAAAGCCCCCAGGCTGTGGAGGGACTGTCAGTTGTGTTTCACGAGATGGGCGAGTGGCTTGAGGGGTTAACGTGGAAAACGGCGGTCGGTCCATGGAGCAGGGGGCCTGTGGCGGCCGTGGGCTCGGTGAGGGGTCTTCGCAGGCGGGGCCCTGCCGCCTGGCTGGCCGCCTTGGAAGTGTGGGGGTGGCCAGCACTGGGGCGTTTTTCGGTGTGCTGCATGTTGCTGTGACTTGTGTCCTGCCTCCTCCTTCTTGCTTGGGGCGCTTGGCTCTGTCACTACAGCCGTGGGTGCCCAGGACCCTATTTGGGGTCAAGGTGGGCTCCTTTTCTGGGGTCTTGTGGGACTTAATGCAAGAACTGGCCTCCTAGAAGTGTGCAGCGCGTCTTGGGTGTTACCTGGGTGGTGTCTGTGTGGCTTGGAGTGTTGGCGTGAGTTTCAAGTGTGTGAAGGTGTACTTGGCGTTAGGTCTTCCATGTGGTGAACTTTGCCCTAGTTTGCTGATTCTGAGAGGCAGCGTCAGACAGTTCCTGTTAGTGACAAACTTTTCTGCTACTTTGAGAGTGTTCTTAAACTTTTAGGCGCTTCGGGAGGAGTGTTTGGCAGTTGTTTGTAGCAAGATACACGTGCAAAACTGTATGTAAAGTGTCAAGATCACAAGTCTCTGTAGTTTTGGGGAGCAAAACCCCTTTGCTTCCCTGATGCTGTGAAGCTGGTATTTTAAATTTTATTTTCATGGAAATCGTGTTTGCCGTTTAACTTGGTGACCTGACTGTTGGCTTACAGGGCTCCTCTGTGTGTTGGGACTCCAAGCTTTGGCGTTGGGTACCCTTTGTGCACTTGAGGCAAAATGGAGCAACAAGTTGACAGGTAACTGTATGTATCAGATTCTCAGGATAAGAGCAGATTGAAAGCAGGCACATCAGAACCTGTCTGAGCTGTCTTATTCGTCCATACACTCTTGTTTTTACTGTTTCTGTGACTGTGTATTGTTCCAAAAATTCTGTCATATTTTCATGGTCTGGGTGTTGTCTGTGTAACTTGAGACATAACTGGTAATACAGTCATTTCTGAGACGTTATTCACAAGCTTTTTGCCCTACAAACAGCTGATGTGAGAAAATGTTTACCCTCAAGTTTGATGAAACAGAGGGTGGGAAATAAGGTCCAATAGCGGGTTTGATACTTGGCTATCAGTTTTTAGTATTAGGGGCAGTCACATGACAGAATGGTTTATAGAAACAGTGGGACAATATCGCATTTTTGATGGTATTTTAGAGCATATAAAACTTTCATTGTCGTTGTGTTAGACCACTTTCATATGTTATTAAAAATCTCTTTGTGTGTAGTGAGATTTTCACAGATCCTGTCTTCTTTGGGTCTGCTTAGGATTTGACCATTTGAGAATGTAATTATAGTAGACAAAAGAACGAAACTCCTGGATTTGTACGTGTGATTCTGTTGAAAGGGATTTGGGCTTCAGGTTGATATCTGATAGTTTGACTTGCTAGTCAGCTCTGAGGAATGCGTTTTCTTCCTTTGGCCTACTTTACAAAATGAGGATAGCATCAGATTGCCAAGCAGATTTAGTACCTGTGCTAGCCTGTCCACACAAACTTCTATTGCAGCTTTTCTGCCTCTGTGTGCTGTTGTGTCAGTGCTGCCGTAAGTCTGTGTTGTAAGTCTTGTCTACATGCCTTGAGGGATAACTGTCATGAAAACACTAATGTGTCTTAGAATATTAACTCACTTGCGGTTTTAAAACATTGAGAAATTTATTTTTCTTTCTGTATTTTAGGGAAGAGTTTACAGGGTGTTCAGGGTTTACAGGGTATTCACAGTCTCACTGTTAGATTGGACTCCTAGTGATTCTCCTGTTTACAGCCTCCCAAGAGCTGGGACTACAGGTGCACCACCAGGCCCAGTCTCAATTACAGTCTTAGTGCAGCCCCTGGGGCAGGGTCAGCTCAGCAGGGTCAGAGATGGAACCCCTGGCCCCTGTGCCTGCTTGCAGGCGCTTTAATCCACTGAGCTATTTGGCTGGCCCAAGAAATTTCTTTTAAATACTCCATTCTGCCCATTTTTGTTGTTTGGTAATGTGGTAAAATGCCTTTCTTGCAACCTTTTTTTTAAATCTTAGGTGAGCTGAGTGCCTAGTTTGTATATTGTAGAATCATTCAAAGCCAAGCACAACCAGGGTGGTGTTCATTTACTTGGAAACAAGTAGCTTACCTTTGTCACTTCCAAGTTATTTCTAACTGGAGCTAATGGAAACAAATGGTTCATTAACAAGTGTCCTGAAGCTGAGTGCTCTGCTGTTTAATGAGGCTTTCAACCCAAGAATTCTAGTATTTAATGCCTGAGACCTGTTTGATACTGTATTTTCCACTTTTATCTTTTAGCTCTCTTATTGTAGTGAAATGTTTTTTTGTAATAAAGACAACAGGCATTCAGGGAAAAGAAATACAATGTGAGCTATTTGTTTTTTGGAGAACATGATTCTTAAGGTTATATATCCATATTTGATAGATGTGCCAAAAGCAGTCCTTTTAAAACTTAAACTTCACTAGGTTTCGCTGAAACTCCTCTCAGGGAGACAGAACACCAAAGAATAAGGTGTTCTTTCTTGACCAGGGTATAACAGTTTTTATGGTTCTAGTGTTTGAAAGTTTTTGTTTCTAGTGTTGATTCTAAAAATGGATCACATACTTACTTCCAAACAGGATTTGGAAAATGCCAAAAAAGTGATTTTCCTTTTAGCCAAAATACAGAGCCACTAAGGACAGATTTGAGTAGAAGTATCTTTTTGTAGCCTTTCCTCTGATCCTTTCTAATCTCTGGTTCTCTTATGGGTATCTGTTCCCATCACTGAGAATAAACAGTCCTTATTACTGTATTCTGCATCTGTGGACAATTGTGGATGGTGAAACTGTATTGATTATATTTGCTATTGCCCGTACAAAATACCTGAAACCACAAGTTAAAGGAGAGGTTTATTTTGGCTTGGGAGTTCAGAGAGTTTGGTCCATAGCTGACTGGTTTCAAGGAAGAAGAATCACGGTAGAGGGGTATGGGGAAGCAAGATACTTTGTTCAGAGTGGCCAGGAAGCAGAGAAGGGAATAGGGTCAGACAGAAAAGGGATAGGAACCTGATATAGACCCCAAAGTCATGCCTCCCTGACCCAGCCAGATACAGCTAGAATTTTTTTTTTTTTTTATCAGAGTTTGAACTCGGGACCTTGCACTTGCCAGACAGGCAGTTATGCCACTGAGCTGTCTTCCTGGCCCTGTTATAAATGTGCTTTCCTATTCTCCAGGCAGCTCCCAAGCCGGTCAGGTTGACAGTGTTCAGACCTGCGTAACAGGACATCAGATCACACATTTAGAATGTTTTTCTTTCTGTTTGGAGACAGGTCTCACTAAGTAATTTGGGCTGGCCCTGAATTTGAAGCTCTCCTTCTGCCTCATCCTTCCAAGTGCTGGGATTTGTACAGGTATGCAGTGCCACACCCAGCCCCATTTAGGATTGTTATCTTTATTTTTCACTTCAATTATTTGAAGAGGAAGAATTGTTTGTTGTAGTTCATGCATTCCTATGTGGATTTCTTACATTTGATACATTTGGTATTTGTAGTGGTTGATGCATTGTGTCAACTTGGCTGTAAAATATTTTGGCAAAAATAGAGTATTGTGCTGGGGTTACTCTGGTAAAAATAGAGTATTGTGCTGGGGTTACTTTGGTAAAAATAGAGTATTGTGCTGGGGTTATTATGCTGCCTCTATAGCATACAAGGAATAAAAAAAGCACACAAGGTCCTGAGTTCAGTTCCTGATACAAAACAATAACAACAACAACAAAAAACCCACAAAGGAGTGTTATCTTTGATCTTTCACCTTCCCAAGAAGATAATAAGGTTTCTTGTAAAAAGGGATAAGGTGTTTTTAAAATTTCTATATCTTTCAATAGTAGGTTTTATTTTTTGATGATCTCCTGGGCCCTGTTTTTTTTTGGGGGGGGGTAATCTTATTTTTTTGTTTATTTGATACAGGGTCTTACTACCCAGCTCAGACTTGCAGTGATCCTCCTGTCTCAACCTCCCCAGTGCTAGGATTACAGGCGTGAGTCACCATGCCCAGTTTCAGTGGGCTGCTCCATACCAGGGCCACACTGCATGCGGTACTGGGGATCAAACTGGTTTTTGCCAGGTAGGGGCTTAGACCACCAAGCTATCTCATCAGCCCCTAAGCCACATCTTTTATCATATAATTTAGTCAGGACAAAGCAAAGCAACTGTTATTTCAAAATACTGAGTGCAGACTCAAAGCTATTGATTTATTTTTATTAGAAGAAAGTAAGATCATATACATATGATTAAAAGGAATCTGTATTTTCATACTTCAAAACCTTGAGAGCATTTTGTCCTCTGCCTTTTTTATTGTTGTTGATTTTCCCTCAGTAAATCTAGAATTTAAATGACATTTTTATTTCAGAAAAAAATTCTCATTTCAACTTTTGAAAGTCATTTTTCATTTTCATTGAGCAAGTGGCTATCGCCCCTCCTTTTTAATTTTTGAATTTTAAATAGGATTTTGCTAAGTTGCCCAGATTGGGCCCTTGAAATCTTCCAGCGTCATAGTGCTAGAATTATAAGCATGTACCAGCACACCTGACTGCAAATAAGTGTCTTTATTTTCTCCACAAACTGTCAGAATGTGGCCTAAATAATTTGACCGCAGTTTCCTTTTTCTGTTATTGAGTGTTTTGTGAAGAAAGATACATGATTTGTCCTTTTCAAAAGGTCACTGAAAAGCACTTTTTTTTCCTTATGCGTATGAAATACATTGTGAAAACTTTATTATGCTAATGTCAGGAGAAATCCTCAAGTGCACATAAAAGAATAGGAGAAAACTGTCTGTGTTGATTAACCTGGACATTATTTGTAAGCCACTTTTATAGTTGAATTTTTTTTTTAATGAAAATCATGTTTTTTGCCAGATGTAGTGGCACGTGCCTATAATTCCAGTACTTAGGAGGCTGAGGCAAGAGGAGCACAATGAGTATGAGACCAACCTAGGCTACATAGTGAGACCCTTTTCCAAAAATTTAAAAATAAAACATGAGGATTGTTGGTTTTATTTGTTTTTTTTTGGTAGAGGAAGCCACATATTTTCAATGAAGTTGTATTAAAAGGATACCAATTTAGTCTTTGTGGTACTGATTAAAAGTGTAGCATATTACTGTTTATAGGGGGGAAAGAGTGCCCAGTGCACTACAAGTCCAATGTGCTGTCCATTGTGCTGCAGAGGCACCTGTGTCCAGTGCAAAGGTTAAGATGAAGGTATTAATGGATGTGGTCAGTGTTAGCAAATTAATATGAAACTGACTCCTGTTACATTCTTCTACTTGAGGTAGTATTTTAAAATTAAAATTTGAAGAACACATACAGATACAAATGGGGAAAATAGTTCTTATAAATCCTAAGGAAAAGATGGAAGAGTACCGTAAATGTTTTTACTATTCACAAAAGTAAAAAATTAATATGACAATAAGTAATGTATGTTCATAACATTGACCCCTAGCTCAGTATGTCTTTCAGCAATGTGACATTGTCACTCTATCATCAAAAGATGAAGTCACAGGCTGGATTTATAGCTCAGAGGTAGAGCATGTGTATAGCATTCTCTAGGTCCTGGATTCTATCCATAATATCAAAATACAAGGAAGGTAGGCAGGTAGTTAGGTAGATGATAGACTGACAGGTAGGTAGGTCTCTATTTTGAATCTTTTATGACCAAGGGAACGTAATGTGTGTGAATATGAACTGTGATGTCCACTTGACTGGGTTAAAGCTTGACTGGATATGTCTGGATGG
>NDGN011479365.1:0-11938 GCA_002564285.1 Tympanoctomys barrerae
CTTTTCTCCTTGCCCTCGCTTCATTATTTAGTTGAGAACCACTATTCTAACACACTGTCTAAGTTTTATCATTAAATATCAAAAGCATAGTTAGTTCCTTGTTTTGCTAAATTCTTATCCTACTTGTCTAATAATTTTCAGAACTTCTATAATGAATGGGATGCATAAGAACCCCAACTTTATCTATAAATTTATATTCTATAATGGTAAGGTTTCCTTAGAAGAAAAGAATTAATAGAAAATATACATATAAGTATGCTAGGGGATTTGTTCAATAGGTTTATAAGGATCAAATGTGGCCAAGTCCATAATGGTTGTCTGTGAGCCTGAGAGCCAGAGGACACAGTCAGTAGCTGCTCAGTCCAAGAAGATGGAAGCCATAGAACAAGAGAGGCTGCGGCTGCAGTAGCATCCCAAGGTCAAAGGCCTGGAAGCTCATTGGACAGGCACTGGTACAAGACTGTGTTTAAAGTGTGAAGCAACTGCACACTGATGCTCCAAGATGAAGGACGCACCCACTGTAGCAGACTGGAGTGCTTCAGAAACAGCCACATTTCATTTTCCTTCCCCTTTTATTTCATCCACACTACAAGCATATTGGTTAGTGCCATCCACAAGCAGGGTGGGTGTCACCCTTCAGTTTGCTGGTCTATATGCCAATCTTCTCAGGAAATACCTTAAAATATATAAATAATTGCATTTTCCTAACCTGCTAGTTGTTTCTTATTCCCACTAGGGTCAACATATCATAATTAATTGTCACATCTTCCCTTAATTTAAATTGGAGGGCATACTATAAATACCCCTTGCTGCATATATGACTTTACTTTCATTATAATGTTAAGCATAGACTTTATGCCTACAAACTCTGAAGAATATGCTCAGAGTGTCCTGTTTATTTCACTAAAACTGTGCATATTCCAAAGAATAAATTATTATATCGATGCTGTACAAAGAAAAAATTTAAAGGGTATTCCAGGGCCAGACAAATAGCTTAGCAGATTAAAGTGCCTGCAAGCAGGCTCAGGGCCTGGGAGTTCAATCACTGGGGCTGCTGTATGCCAGCCCTACCCCCATGACATGCTAAAACAGCAACTGAGACTGGGTGTGGTCATGCACACCTGTAATCTCAGGTCTTGGGAGACTGTAAACAGGCGGATCACTATGAGTCCAATCCAGTAGTGAGATCCTGAACACCCTGTAGACCCTTCCCTAAAATACAAATAAAATAAAAAAAATAATAAATGATATTCCAAGTCACAGACTTCTAAGACTGTGTTCTATTTCTTTTTCTTTCTCCTAAATTAGTGGTAAAACCAGAAGCCAGAGTTTGATTTCTAGGGAAGTATCTGAAAACATGCCTAAGAATACTGGCAAGGCTTCTGAATAAAATGAACATCATGCTGGACAAAATTTTGGGGAAGGCACAATTGTAAACACACATTTTACCTAACAGTTCATAGAAAATCAATAGTGAACTGGTGAAGAGGCTCCAAGCAAAGAAGAAATAGCATTATTTTGCTGCCTATAAAAGAGGCAATATAGCTTTTATTCACTAGATAACAATTTGACCTTGGGCAAAAACTTACTTTTCTGGACTCAAGTCTATAAAAACCTTTATGCTGCAAAGGTTCCACTCATACAGTGAATCTGCACGACTTGAGAGGAAATTCTGCATGCACTGTCAGTTTTATCAATTTGTCTTCTGCTTAAGAGTTCTATTGAATAAGATATTAGACATCAAAGCAATGGTATGTGAGATGCTGAAGTCCCCCAAACCCTATCTTTATCATCTTTATGGGAACTCATTCCTATCTCCTTGTTGAAAATCTTTCTTGACTATATTCATAATTACCCTGTTGGTGTCATTACTTGGCCCATACATAGTTAATTGTTTCTTTGGCTTTGACTCCTCCAGATTCAAAGATATATGCCTACCCAAGATAAAAATGTCTGCTGTCTATTGAGGGCCTTTAGATAGAATCTCCGTAGAGTATCGTTAACTGTTGCTCAGAAACTGTGACCCCTTTTAGCCTGAAGAAGTAAAAGAGGTCACCATCCATTGTTTCCGCACAGCAGCTGGGGATACTTCTTCAGAAGGGGGAATGTTGTAGGCAACTAAGTTATAAGATAGAAATATTATAGGGAGTCAGATAGGGCTAGGCAGTTAAGGAGACAATATGGAAGACAAGGTGACTTTGCAACCTTTCAACTTTAGAAGGGACACTTCCAATATGAGCCAATCTCAAGACAAAAGAGTAAACAAATGAAGCTACATACTTCCCTAGGGATAGGCATCAAGGATTGATAATCTAAATAAATATTAATTACCTTAAAAGTCCAGAGACACTAATCCAATACCCAACCAGACCCTATTCACCCCTGCTTGCTACAGGACTCATTTCCCCATTTGATCTTGATTTAATCACTTTTACCTAAGAAATTATACTTGTAAACTTTTTGGTTGATTATAGTTTTGTCCCACCTCATGTGTAAATTCCTATGTTTTGTACCTTAGACCTGCCATGCCACATGGTTTTGCTCTGTGAAAATCCCTGAAAAGGGCAGATTGGAGCAAAGTGATCAGCTCCCCCTTCTGCGCTACTCTAGGACAGCTTCTTTCCCCTATTAAATATATTCTGCTCTCAAAAAATTCTGTTAAACAAAATATTTTGCAGTTAGACAAAAACAAGACCTTCATATTCTACTTTTATTTTCAGTGTGAATCCATGATTTCTAGTCAGCAAGAAGGATAGCGTTGTGATGATGGGAAGATGATGTTTTCAGTGAAATGAAATTAAAGTAGGTTGAACAATCAAAGGACTGTTTATCTTCAGAAAGTGATAAGCAGATGCACTTTTTGCAAAGACTCCTTTTCTACACAAGATGAAAACACCCAAAGAAAACAACAATTATATAAAGAACATGAATGGTGGTTGAACTGCACACTAAATCCTGGCTCTGTTGCTTAATAACTAGTTACCCTAGCTAAATTTATTGTATTGTCACTCAAAGTTGTATTCAAATATCTATATTATACTATAGATCTATATAGAGAAATGAGACCGTAAGGTGGACAAATAAATTTGGATACACTTAAGGTGTACAATATACCATGTGATAAGATACATATGGATTGTGAAGTGATTACTACAACTAAGCTAATTGATACATCTATCACCTCATATTTTCATTTATTTATATTTAATCTTGAAAGCAAAAAAAAATGACAATAAAAAATTAGAATTTTACTAAACAAAATAATAAGAATTTGACAATAATTATTGCATGGCTTAGTGTTGTCTTCAAAGACATTCTTAACTTCTTCCACTTGGAAATACCTTATAACATAGCATACTAAAAATATCCTTAAACAAAAATGAGCTACTCAGCATCTTCCTTTCAGAGACAGATTAAAACATTTAAATGTACACCATTCTAAGCAATTTATTGTTGCACTAATGCATTTTAAAATTCACAAATGCCTCTTTTAAAATTTTATCTTCAATTTTTACCTATTTTTATGGATTTTTAAAATCTAATTTTCACCTATTTTTTAATTAGTGCACATGTGTAGCACAAAATGTTCACATTCCTTGTGGGAAGTTGGTACAGGCACATCATACATCTTAATTCTTTTGCTCGCTGCCTTTCCCTCCCTTCCCTCCCCACTCCTCCCATTATTATTAAGGGATTTTTAAAAATTAAAAAAAATGACAATGAGATATATGCTGTTTTGTATTCTGTTGTCTCACTTTACAGATTGTATTGGGAACATTTTCACCTCAGTAAATTCATGTCAACATCATGATTTCTTAAAGACATAATTGCTAATTTTTTCCACCCCCTATTACTCTCTTATGCTTCTTCCCCCTACTCTTTATTACTTTCCTCTTGTCTTCCTTCTACTTACATGTCTTCCTTTCTAGATTGTGCATATTAAGGAAAACACATCCTAGTCGTCTTTCTCAGTCTAGCTTATTTTATTCAATATGGTGATGTCTAGTTCCATCTGCTTTCCTGTAAAGACAGGTTTTGCTCTGTACAACTGAATAATGCTCCATTCTATTTCTCCATTTGTCTTTTTATTGGCACCTAGGTCAGTTCTATATTTTGACTATTGTGACTTCTGTCTCAGTAAGCATGGGTACACAGATACTCCCATAGTATATTGATTCTACCCCTCCCAGAATTGATTTATATAGTAAGGTCATATGGAAATTCAATTTTTAGTTTTTGAAGTAGCTCCATACTGGTGCTTCATGATGCTTCAGTAGCTCCATACTGGTGGCTGTACCAATTTTCATTCTCAGTAGCAGTATAGAAGGACTGTTCTTGCTCTATATCCTTACTAGCACTTATTATTTTTCTTTGTGTTTGTGAATATATTGTTCATTTTTCTTTGTATTCAAAATTATATTCTGACGGGGATGACATGGAAGCTTAATGTCATTTTAATTTGTGTTTCTCTAATGCCTGAAGATGTTGAACCATTTTTGTATGTTTACTGGCTCTTTGTAATTCTTTTAAGAAATATCTCTCTCATTTATTGGCCCATTTGTTAATCAGGATATTTTGGTTTTTGCGTTACATTTTTTGAGTCCTTAATAGATTCTAAATATTAACCATCTTAGTCTCTCTCTTTTCTTCTAGTACTTCCAAAGTTTTAGGTTTTAAAACCTAGGTCTTTGTTCCATTTTTAACTAGTTTTTGTGCAGGGTGAGGGTGAAAGGTCTAATTTCAACCTTTTGCATATGGATATTCAGTTTTCCTTGCACAGTTTGTCAAAGAGATAGTCTTTTATCTAGAGTAATAGAGACTTGATAACTAGCTTGTGGCACTTTTGAGAGGTGGCAGAAACATTTGGAAATGTCTTCGAATATGAGGAAGCTAGATCACTTTGAAGGAGCTCCTGAGAACCCAGTGCCTTCCCTGTTCTCCTTGCATCCTAGATGCTGTGACATTCTGCCACAGAATGTTCCTGCCATGATGTGTGCCTTGCTACAACACCAAAGCAAGAAGATTCATTGACCATGAACTTAAACTTCCAAAACTCTGAGCAAAACATAAACTTTCTATATTTTTCCTTAAATATATTCTTGTGGAATCACTTGGTCACAGTGACACAATAGTAAGAGGAAAGCATTTATTTCCAACTAATTCAGTATTTACCAAGCCAATATTTATGGAACACTTAATGCAAAGTGTTGTGCTGAATGTGTGTGAGGGCTGCATAAATAAATCAGATCTCAATTCCAGAGAAAATATGTAATAGTGAGTTAATGCATCATCTCTCAAGACAATAACATTGGATTTGAACTAATTCCTTATTCCTCTTATCAGCTGCATGATTTGGAAATTTTACTTGCATTTGAAGGCTTGATTTTCTCACATATAACATAGGAATGATTTGTTTCACATCACATCTACCTGAGATACATAGGATAAGACAAATTGTGAAATGTCCTAGCAAAACTAATAAGTTATATTTGTTAAGCTATTTTTTTTACTCTTGCTATTTATCCTGGTCTCAAAGACTTTATAGTCTCATAGGGCTTATGTGTTATCAGCTTTTGTGTCCATAACAGCTATTCTAGATACTCAACTAATAAAGAGAAAGGGTTTCTTTTGGCCCACAGCTTGGGAACATCCACTCCATGATTGACTGCCTCCAAATTTGAGGCCTGCGGTGGAGCAGCTCATCATAATAGGAGTAAATAGTCAAAAAATATTGTTCAACTAAGGATCAGAAATAGAAAGAGAAAAGGAAGGGATCAGGGTCCCACATTCCCCTTCAAGGGCATGATGCCAATGACCTTAAGACTTACTTCTAGACTCTACTGCTTACCAATAGCACCAACTTGTGGACCATGCCTATAATACGTCATATTGTTTACTATATTTATCCAAATGACAGCAGGAAGTAAGACTAAAAAATTAAATATGTAATGTGGAGCAAAGAAATAAAAAATTATGTACAGACCAGACTAAGTATTATGGGAATAGAGAGAAAGAAACTATTATTTCTCAATGTTGATATTTTACAAGGCTTTCTAGAAGAAATGATATTTGAGGTTGTCCCTCTGATACAAATGGATTTGATGGTTTCGAGGTATAAGCAAATTTTATTGGATGTGATTTCCTCAAAGAATTAAGCTTCATACTAGGCATGATTTAAGTTAATGATGGTTAATGATGATGGACTTTTTTTCACCCCAGAAAGAATGGCTATCATTAAGAAGTCAGCCAATAAGAAATGCTAAAGAGGTTTTTGGGAAAAAGGAACCTTTCTCCCCTGTTGATGAAAGTGCAGGATGGTACAACCACTGTGGAAATCATTGTGGACATTCCTCAAAAAGCTAGGATCAGAGGTCCTCTAGCACACTTGTGCTAGAGAGATGCTTTGGTACTCAGTGAACTTCGTCAGCAGAAATCATTCAGTTCATGCAAAAAATAGATTTAGAAATTAGAAAACAAAATGCAGCTGTGTTTTTCTGTTCCTTTTCGACCAAATATCTTCATTGATTATTGATCACAAATAATATCTGTTGGCGAAAGGAATAATCACATGCTATTTTTGACTATTAGAATACTGTGAGATTTTTTTAAAGGTCATAATATTAGGCACTTAGACTCAGATTCTGACTTTATCACTGGGAAATCAAATAAATATGGTATAAAGGGTGAGATTTTCTTGGCTTTGGCCAGTTGTAATCACTTTTATTCCAGATCTGGGGGTAGGAGACCTGGACTAACTTTCATTCTCCCATACAGACATTGCTAACAAGTGAAACTAAATTGCTTTTCCCCTCCCCACACATGTGCATCCATCTGCACAAGCCAAATAGATTAGTCTCTAATATCTCAGAACAGATGTTTGCTGTTGAGATTGTCATATGTGTGCAATATGTTCCACAAGTTGGTGGGGAGACTCTGGGCTCCAGGCTGTGTACGGACATGATTCTGGGTGGAGTTTTCCAAGCAATCAATGGGTGAGGGTTTGATGTTGGCAAGAATTCATGCTACATTGCACTTTTCTCAACAGGAGAGCCACATGGAGGAAACTGCGAGGTCACTCTACTGGAAGGATGAATACTGTAGTGCATTTATAACTGGTGGTCAACTTATTGTACTAGCTGAATTAAACTAGCATGGTGCTGGGTATGGGAGGCCCACTTGAAGGTTGTTGCCCACAGCATACAAGGCAGACCAGGAGAAGCTGCCAAAATGTTGTTAGGGATGCTGTTTGGAAAAGCTGAGCATCGCTTCCTGGCTCTAGAGGGGAAGATGGTAGGCAGCCCAGCCTCATGGAGAAGTTTGTCACATTGGCTTTTCTGATGAGAACTCAGCTTTCCTCACCACTGGAGGAGCTTGGGACCTCACTGTTGCTGAGAATGGCTGTGGTCTTTTGCAGGGAGCTCTGGTGCGTACCTTGAGCATTACTTTCTAGCTCCAGTTCAGATCTCTCAGCTTGGTAGCACAGATGCTTGATCTGGCTGGCATAGACTTCCTTGCTTCCATCACTGACCCTTTGGCTTTTCCAGCACAAATCCATGAAGTGGATCTGCAGGAGACTTTGGTGTGGGCTCCATACCTCCAGTTGAACTTATGGGAGGCATTGTTATGAGCTCTAAGTTTTCAGCTAGACTCATTCAGGATATTAGGATCTAGGCTGGAGTCTTTAGTGTTTATGTGTGTGGACAGACTTCCTGCATTTCTTCTATGTGATTCTTGAGTGATTCATTATGAAATACTATTATAAAATGTGTCCTGCACTATATTGTTTCCCTTGGGAAAAAAAAAAACTACAACAAATACACCATATCCATGTCCATTGACCAAGGTCTGGTCAGAAAAAGGAAGATCACATCAGCTATTTTAACAGAAAGTATTTAACAAAGGAAATTGGATAGGTAAGAAAAGGTAAAACATAAATAAGAATGCAACAGTAATAACCGTAAGCAAGACTATTATCCCTTGGGTTGGGAAAGTAACATTATTAACAGATAGAAAGATAGAAGGAAAACCCTACAAAGCTGCACTCTAGGCCCCTGATACAAGGATGCTTCTCAACTGATAATGACACTCCAAAAATGCACGTAGTGATCATATAAAGTAAACACTAAGAACTAGGAATGGGTGGTGCTCATAACAAGCAGCAGCAGCAGCAGCAGCAGCAGAGAGAGCTGACCCTGAGGGTCCAAATACAATGGCAATTGGACCCAATTGCCTTGAATATGGATCCCTGGGCCACACTCTATGCTTGGTAACTCAAAATTTAGAACAAGTTACCTGTGTATATATACTTTCAGTATTTTTAGCTACTAATTTGTGTTAATGTAAGTCGGACTACCATACCCTTGGGTCTTTTCCAAATCATTTTCAGATGCTTTAAACAAATCTTATAAGTCTATGAATTATCTTTGGTTCTCCTGACCCTTCCAGAATATGGTGATATATAATATACAAGATGTCACGAGGTATATAACTCTTTTTAGAGGCTATCACATAGACAAATGCAAGATCTGTTTGAGCCAACATTTTATTTCAAGTTCTCTCATCAACTTGGGGGTTTAGCCAAGAGGTACATAATTAATCACTCACTTACTGCCTGTTATGGGCCAAAATCTCTGCTAGAAATAAACAAGTACCTTAAATAAAAACCTTCATAGTCTTGGTGGTTACAGGGCTACTGAAGGAGATGAGCATGAAATAAACACATTGATCAGCATACACTAATCTAGGCAAATCTTTCAAAAGCAATTTATCATAAAATATGATTACAGAAAGTAGTTTGCAGTGGCCCTAATTTTTCCACTCACTATAACCATGTGATATGTAATAGGACATTAGAGCTTCTGCCAATATGCAATGAGGGGCATCGTCCTACTCCTTTCAAACCTGACCTGGGCTCTGGGCTTGCTTTAGCCAATAAAATACTACACAGATGAATTGCACAGTGGAAGCAACTAAAGTGTTCATCCATAGACAATTATGCAGCCCTAAATAAGAAGAAAATTTTGACATCTTCTCTACCATAAATAAATCTTGAGAACATCATGCTGTAAAAAGCATGTGGCCCCCACCCAAAAAGAAGGAGAAATGCTGACTAAAGCTACCTCCACGAGATAGTTAGAGTCATCAAAATCATTGAAATAGAAAGAAAAATGATGGCGTCCAGGAACTGTGTAGATGAGATAATAGGGAGTTGCTATGTTAATGGGCATAGACCCTGTTTGGAATGATGCGGAGGTTCTGAACGTCAATGATGGTGTGACGGTTGCACAATATGAATATGCTCAATATGACTGAGCCTCCACACCTGACACTGCCAAGGTAGTGCATTTCACATGCTTTATAGCAGCGAAGGACTAGGAATAACATCTAAGAGTTATGTATGCTTCTGAGTAAATCTGAATTTGATTCTATGAAGGACTCTGCCTCTTGTTGCTTTAGCTAATTTATAACTTCACAGAACTATGACTATATACTGGACAGAACAAATAGAAATTATTTTCACCTATACACATTCAAATAAATTTTATAATTGGACTGTCGTTTCCCTGTGGAAAATCCTGTTTGAGCTCTTTGTAACTGCATTTCAGTATCATAAGTCCACAAAAAATGTCTATTATTTTGATCCATATTCTCTTTTTTTACAAATATGTTGAGATAACATTTACAAAACATAAAAGTTCATCCATTTCAAATATAAAATTTAGTACAATTTTAGTTGCAAATTCATCAAAAATATCTGTTTTAGAATATTTTCTTCACCTTCAAAAGAAATCTGTACCCAGCTGTATTCACCCCAATATATCCCACATTCCTAACCTGCACCCTTAACAAACACTGATTTATTTTCTGTCTACACTACTCCAGACATTTGGCCATTAAATAAAGGTAATAATAAATATTCTTTTCTCACTGAGTTTTCCACCTAGCATGCTATTTTTGAGATTCATTTATTTAGAGCATATATTAATCACTTTTATGGCTAATGTTTCCTTGTAACCAAAGCACCACATTATAGCTATCTATTTGCCAATTAATGGAAAATGACTATATCTACAGTTTACCTGCTATGAGCAACACTGCTATGGACATGAGTGTACAATATTTAATGTGGACAATATTAGCTATTTTTATTCTTTATGTTAAGGCATTGGTAAGCTATGGAAACTCCAAAAATGATTTCCAATGTACCCACATCATTTAAAGCTCTTAAAGGAATGTATTAGAGATGCCAATTCCCTACATCCTTGCAACAATGGCTGTCTGTCTCTTTTATTATAGAGAACTTGATTGTGGCTTTTAAAAATTTAATTAATAAGAAATATATTGCCATACTTTTGTATGCACAGTGGCTATCTGTCCATATTATTAGAACTATCTGTTCAAAACTTTGTCCATTTTGTAATTAGATTACCTATCTTTTTGTTTAGTTGTAACAATATTTATATATAATTGATATGTTTTTATTCTGATATATATATAATTGGCAAAAATATTCTCAGACTATTGTCTTTGGCTTAATTTATTAAATAGTTGAAGCACAAAAATTAATTTTGCTTAGTTGAATTTATTTATTTTTTCTTTCATTCCTCACGGCTTCCTCTACCTCTACTTCTCGCCCTACCTCTACTTCTACCTCTACCTCTACATCTACCTCTATCTCTCTAACTCTAACTCTATTTTTATCTGTATTTCTATTTTTATCTCTATCCTTATCCCTATCTCTATCTTCTCTATCTCTGTCTCTGCCTTTGTCTCTATGTCTATCTCTTTATCTATCTATGTATCTCTATTTATCTGTCTATCTATCTCTCCCTATATCTGTCTCCATTTATCCAAGAACTATTTGTTGAAAAAAAATTTCTTTCCACTATCTGCTTTCCACTGTGTTCATAATCAGTTGATTACAAATGTGAGAGCTCTTTGCTACAGAATTAATTTTATCCCCTTTCTCTGTCTATCTCTGCACTAATATTAACAATGTCTTAATTACTACCTTTCAGTAGTAAAATTTCACATTGGACATATCTATTTTCCATCTTTCTTTTGTTCTTTTTACAGACTGTTTTGGCCACCTGGAGGTTTTGCATTTCCCAAGGCCTCTTTCCTTCTAGGCAAGCACTCTATCACCAAGCTGCATCCTCCTCTCTGCATCGTATTTACTTTAACTATTAACTCATCTGTTGATAGGAACTATTATGGTTTAGGGCAAAAAATGTTCCCCAAGCATATCACATCTGTGAAAGGTGACTGGATTGTGGGCTGCTCTGGCCACTTCTTAGGAGGTGGTGCCTGCTGGGAGGTGATCACTGCAGTGGTGGTCTGCCAGAATGCAGCTCCCTCCCAGGCTTCTCCTTTTGCTTTCTGCTTTCTGTCTGCTATAGGTTGAACAGCTTTCCTCCACCAGGCCTTTCACCCATGTATTTCTGCCTTGAAACCATCCAGCACCTATCTGCCATTTTTCGCATTGTAGGTGTCAGATATTGTGTTTCAGTGATGATAAAGTAACTCACACAGACACCTTGGTTGATTCTATATCTTGGCTATGGTTAACACAGCCCATTGATATTTTGATAGACATTCTGTTAAATGTTTACACTTGATAGTGAGCTTAAATACTGAACTAGCTTTTAAGATTCTCTTTGTTCCATCATTAATGACAATCCAAAAACATTTTGGCAAGTACTTGGTTTATATGTTTCTGAAAACTATGATTTTATGTCTTTTTGAAATTTATATTTATGAGCTATAAAAGGCTCAAGTCAACAACTTCTGACATTGTCAGTCCTGCAGATAACCCAGTACTATCATGGTCTACTGGACTATATTGGAGTATTTTGCTGAACTCACCCACCTACAGTATTTGAATGACAATGGAATACCCATCTCTGACAAAACTAAACAAAAAAGGGGGATATAAATG
>NDGN011479377.1:0-11522 GCA_002564285.1 Tympanoctomys barrerae
TTTTTTTTTTTTTTTACACTACCCGAGGAATTGCAAGCAAATAGTTTGTAAATTCTCTCTTTGGAAAGAATTCAGCCATACACAATAAACTTAAGAGTTAGCACCCACATCACTGACACCCTGAGGTTAATTGTGCAGCTGGCTGTGGGTCTTGGTGTGCAAAAACAGCTTCTCAGTCATTTAATGTAGCAAATACCTTAGCCTCCACTATAAAACCTTGCCTAAGAAAATGTGGACAACAGCATGTGGGCATCTCTGGGGATGGTGAGTCCCTGATTCCTTGAATATTTAAGTTGAAGAAACTTAAGAGCTCTAAAAGAGGAATGGATGGATGGATGGATGGATGGATGGATGGATGGATGGATAGGACTGGCTGGCTGGCTGGATTTTATTGGAAGCCTTTTCTGTGCCAGGCTCTTTTTGAGAGAAATAATGGTGGAGAAAAAAAGTGAACCTCTAGTATTTTAAGAAATATATTCAAGAGGATTGCTATAGTTTGTGTCTAGCTGTCCCCCCAAAGCCTCATGAAGTCACTGGGGCAGCTTTTAAAGTTTATGATTAATTCATAACCCAATGCTGGGATCATGGGTATGAGCACTACACCTGCCCGGAGATGGACAGCCTGAATGCAATATTAAGAAGGGAGAGAGGGTTGTTAGCTACGGTAGCTGCATCTCCTCCCCTTGTTCTTTGCTGTTTTCCACTACTATGAACTGCCGCCCTCTGTTAGTGCCACTCTGCCATGGAGCCAGCCGAGTATGGACTGAAACCTCCACAAACTGCGAGCTAAATAAACCTTTACTTCCTTAATTTTGGATATCAGGTATTCTGTCCCAGCAGTGAGAGGAAAGTAACCAAGATGGGGATAAAGCTGATGGTATTTAAACAAACATGCATTTAACACAATGCCAGGTTTGGCTGGGGAGATAGCTCGGTGGTCTAAGCCCCTGCCTGCCAAGCACGAAGTCCCAAGTCGATCCCCAACACCACATGCCATGCCAGCCCCAGCACATCAGGTGTGTGTTATGACAGCGAGAAAGCAGGTGTGGTGGCATGTGCTTGTAATCCTAGCACTGGCTGAGACAGGAGGATCGCTACAAGTCTGAGCTGCATGGAGAGACCCTGTACTAAATACATAAATAAAAATGAAAAAAAAATAAACATAATTCCAGATATGATTACTTGTGCAGAGGAAGGAAAGTAAGGTAGGGTCTGGAAGTGGTAGGAGTAAAGACTTGCAAAAATAGATGATAAAAAGACACTCCTGAGTTCTGATTGAAGGGAAGGAGGGCTTCAGAGAACTTCTCAGGGGACAGGGTTTTCAAGTACAATAGGAAAAGCAAAGGCCCTGGGATACAAAGGCTACTGTGAAGTTTCCGGGCAGAAACAAATCAAAATCAGGCAGTAGTGGAATCTTGAAATTTGAAGAATAACCACATTTTATGGAGGATTTAACAGACCCATGAGTAAATGAGACAAAAATGGAGGCAGTAGTTGGTTCCAGATACTTCTACTGACATTTATGCATGCTTTGAGAAACTCAAACTTGCTTTGAGAAACTTTAGAATTTAATCTCTCTTGGGCCAAGATGGTGGTTGACAAGGATGCAGTCATGCAGAAGCTGGGGAGGTGGAGGTCCTCATCCAGGAGAACCTCCCGCTCAGATCTGTCAGGGAGCAGCAGCAGATTTCACTTTCCTTGTGGCTGGAGCTCTTGTGGAGCTTCTCACCACACTCACCCGTCACCCATCTAAGTCATTCCTTTATTGCCACCAACATGTGCTCTGGGACACTGGGTGGAGGAGTCCTGCCTTTGAGGTCTAAGGCTTCCATGCTGGTGGAAAGAAAGAGTTGGAGTTGAGAGTGTACTATGGGTTAGATCCAGTGAAGGAGAAATGTGGGTGAAGTGGGTGCATAGGACAGGCAGGGTCTGACGGAGGCTGGAGGAAGTGAGGTCAGAGGAGGGTCCTATGATGGGTGGGTGCTCCAAGGGCATCTGTATGTGAATGAAGCTGCACAAGCCACACCCTCTGCCATCGAACTCTGCGTTTTTTGCTACAGCAGCAGGGTAGAGCAGTCTTGATGGCAGGTGGGGCCTTCAAGGCTGGAATCATTTCATTTGTGGTTCTTTAATGAAAGGTTTCCCAAACCAGGTGTAGCGGTGTGTTCCTGCAATCCCAGTATTCTGGGAAGTGGAGACAAGAGATCCACAGGTTCCAACCTAGCGGGAGAAACCCAGCAAATGGTGAGAGTCTGTTTCAAAAATATTTTAATAAAAATAAAGAAAGAAGGGGAATGTAATCCCCAGCACTGGGGGTGGGGGGATTTCCTATGAATAGGCAAAATGAGAATGGGGCAGGCCTGTTAGAGGACAGCATTCTGAATGGGGTAAATGCCTGTAGACTTTGTGGAACTTCTTAGAGCAAAGCAGAAGTTGGGAAGTGCCTGTGGAACTCCCCAGCAGGCAGCAGAGAGGAGTAAAGTGGTGTGCGTGCATGCATGCAAGAGGGGCTGGATCGCCAGGGACTATGCCCTCTGTCCTTTGTTGTTTGAATCTGTGCACTACTCGGGCTATTAAAAGCTCCCCACCTTTAGTAGAGACTTGTGTACAAGAGTGACTCTCAAATACAAGCAAAACTCAGAGCTACATAATGATAAATGTCTGTTTAAGAAGTCTTAGACATTTCAGCAATCCAGAGTTTTATGTGAAAATCCCCAGTCTTGAAACAACTGGTTTGTTCATACAAATCTGAGTCCCAGCCACACTTATCTCCAGGTTCAAAGAGGCTGTCGCCATGGGCTCCAGGTCTCACACTGGCTTGAGCATGCCAGAAGCCCGGTATTCAGCGAGGAGACAGTTCCAGCAGCTGGAGTGATCCTTCCCCCCCTCCCTCCATTTATTTATTTGGTACAGGTTCTCACTAGGCAGCTCAGACTCAGTGATCCTCCTGTTTTCAGCCTTCCCAGTGCTGGTATTACAGGTGTGCACCACTGCACCCGGTTTCCTTTGCAGGCTCGGCGCAGCGTGTGGGACCTGGGATCCAACCCTGTTCCCTGCACTTGCTAAAGCAGGTGCTTATTCTGCTGAGCTATCTCATTGGCCCAGGAGTGATCATTTTATGAAGTTATCTACCTGGGACAGTACATTTGGAGGCTGATGAGAGGTGAATCAAGGGGGGTGGGTGGGTGGGGTCTCAGTGACTTTTTGAGGAGGTAGGAAGTGCAGTAGGCACTGCAGAATTGGGCAAATCCGAGTAAGGAGCGGCAAGGAGACAGGTGTTCTTAGAAGACCAAATCCAGGGATCACAGGCAAGAACTGCAGAGGAACAAAGGGCTTGCAGGAGATTTGGTCCCCTGCGAAAATGCCATATATGAGAGCCTCTAAGAGGTCAGGAAGTAATTTGAAATCGGCGCTCCTTCTATTATGTACAGTTCAGTCTCTCTGCCCACAGCCAACCTCTGGGGTCAGGGTTGGATTTAAATTCTTTCTCTGAATCTGTTCAGAAATTGCGGCAGAGACTTTCCCACCAGGTGGCGATGTTCTCATTTGGAAAGAAAAAGAGAAGCGGTCCCAAAGATCGGGCAACTTCGTTTTAAGGAAGTTGGCTGAGTTCTGTGATCCCTGCCTAAGCCTGGGTTTATAGCTAATAAAGTTAAAATAAGGCTTACACACGTTCCCTTTTAAAAATTGATCTTACGATACATTCTACAGTTTCTGCCGCGCTAAGCCCATAATATTTATTTCTGCTGCAATCGCTATGCAAACTGTATACACAGAGAACATCTGTATTATTCTAGGCATTTTCTCTAGAAGCAGACGTGTAAACAGAAAAAAAAGAAAGCCAGAACGGAAGCATGTGTGCGTAAGTGATCAGAGACTAGGCACCACGCGGTGGGGGCAGCCGGTCTTCTACCTTTCTTTCCTGCTGCTGGAGACTGACGGATTCAGACAGATCTGCTGCCCGAGACCTACGTATAGCAAATAGAATAGGGCACCATTTTTAAAAGGATGGCTTTTCTCAGGTTGTGCCTCAGGAGATGCTCAGCCAGGGAGCACCTGCTCAGGAGCTGGTGGCCTCCAGCTTCACAGGAGGACAGTCCCCAGGGGGCAGCACCAGCGCGCAGGAGGGGTCCGGGAGGGAGACAGGAGGAGGCAGCTCAGAGGCTGGGTTGAGTATGCACGTTTAGTTCTGTGGCTTCGTGTTCGGGGCCCTGTGCAGCTCCCCGGACTCCAGAAGGACAGCGTGAAAACCAGACCGTTTCTTAGGAGGATGACGTCAGCCCTCACAGCCAGGGACTGTCACCTGGTTCTTGATTCCTTTTAAAGCTTTTAAAACAATTTTCCTCCAGTCTGCACAGGGGCTGGTCCGGCCCCTTCTGGCAGGAGAGTTGGGAAGCCCAACTCTGAATCTATGCACTACTCAGGCTATTAAAAGTTCCCCACCTTTAGTAGAGACATGTGTACAAAAGTGACTCTCAAATACAAGCAAAACTCAGGAAGAGGCTGGAGGGTTTCTCACGGTGGAGAGAACAGTGGCCTGTTCTCAGCTTTTCTTGAAGAGTAGTGAGACCGTCCTTGTGGGTGCTGACATCTCGCTTCTCTGGGCACACAGCAGGAGGTGGGACGGGAGCCTGAGTGGTGGGGAGGGCAGCAGGGGTGCAGGAAAGGCCCGCTATGGAAAGCTGAGGCGTCTGGGTGGGCAGCCAGGGTTTCTCTGGCCACCCCTCAAGAATCCTGAGGGTCCCTTGGGAGACACCAGGTGATGGAGTCTGTGGGTGCAGGCCCTCTGCGGGGAGGTGCTGGGCCCATGGCCAGCCTTGCAGAGCGCTTGGCACGAGTCTACACAACAGGAGGGAGGGGAGCTTTGGGGTCCCAGCCATGGAGCACAGGTGACCTTTGGGGTCCCAGCCGTGGGTGCCGCTCAGATTCCAGCTCCTGCTCCTCCCCTCTGCTCTGGTGCTGCATACTTCATTCTTTTTGTCTTCTTTGAAATGTCTAATTTCTTACATTTATGCTTTCAGAATTTGCTGCTTTTCCTGTAATGGGAAGAGACCTCAGTTTCCTTTTTCTTGGACATTTACTGCCCTTTCTCATTGTCTGCATAGTGACCTTCAAGTCTGTCTGTCTGTCTGTCTGTCTGTCTGTCTGTCTGTCTGTCTGTCTGTCTGTCTGCCTGTCTGTCTGTTTCTCACCCTCTCCCTGCCCTCCCCATCTTCCTCTCCCTCTTTTTGTATTTAACATGCAGGTGATGCTGGACATTAGCTGATTGCAAACCTGCAGGACCCTCCACTGTGAAAAACCCCTCCAGCCTCTTCCTTTTCTACACAAAAGAACATCTCCGGTCAGAAAAATCTGCGTGGCAGTTCGGCTGGCCAACAACGGGGTGTGAACGGGAAAGGTGGGGGGCGGAGCACCAATCTAAGCGCGCGGGGGTGGGGCAGTGAGTGCGAGGGCCCGAAGGCACGAGTGGGAATAACGTGCCTCAGGAACAGCAAGGAGTAATGACAGGCCCACTGAGAAGCTGGCAGAGAACGAGGCTGGTATTGTCAGAGCAGGGCTCCTAAATGCTATACAGGGGCTTTGCAGATGTTGGTAAGGCTTTTCTGGTTTTTGTTTATTTTAAATATTTATTATTTATTTGGCATAGGGTCTTGTTACACAGCTCAGACTCATCGTGATCCTCCTGTCTCAGTCTCTCCAGTGCTGGGATTACAGACGTGCGCCACCACGCCTAGCTTTGGTGGTCATCACGGCATGCCCGGCACGACAGGTGACACCAGAAATCGAACCCGGGTTCTTGTGCTTTCCAGGTAGGCGCATAGACCGTCTCTGAACTATCTTTCCAGCCCAAGCTTTTCTGTTTTATCTTGACAAAATTGTAGTGTCTAGGGTATTTTGATTAAAAGCATTACTTAATCTGACTTTGACATTTTAATCAATTAATTAATTATATCTTTTGGAGACCAGACTTCATTATGCAGTTCAGGTTGGCCTTCAACTCACTTTGTACCCCGGGCCATCTTGAACTTGCAGCAATCCTCCTGCCTCCCACGTGCTGGGGTTATAAGTGTGCATCAGTGTGCATCACCAGACTTGGCTATTTTTAAGAGCTCATTCATTTTCTGAAGTTTTAAAAAGAAGAACAAGGTACACACATGTGAGTAAAGCTACATGCATGTGAACATTTGCAAACATACCGAGACCTGCCTATACACAAGGTTGTGTATGTGTCACCCATGCAATCCGGAAATAATTGAAATCTATGTCTAATGTTTTGCGAAACGCAGGTTCCTATTCTTCCAGTCACTTCCTCCTGGGAAACTGGGAAACTCATGGAGAGAGAGGAGAGGGAAACTCAGAAGGCTTTGGGGGCTCTAGCGCATCCCACGAGTTTCCTGGTGATGCTTTTGTGACATGCACCTCTTTCCTATGCGATGGGCAGAAGGGGAGACGTCTGAGGCGGTGGGGATAGGTTGGTGCAGGCACGTGAAACACTAACAAAGAAAATGACTTGCAAGACACCTTTGATAATTGTATTGCCCCATAAAATACACGAAAAAGCTGGTGTTCATTAGTACACAGAATGTTTGTTTCTCCACAAATGTAAAGTATCTCACATGAGACCAGTGTGGCATTAATGACATGCTGTGTGTATTTTAGAAAAATGCAGGAGAGTGAAGGAGGCAGTTGTTAATGAGAGAGCAGTGTGTGTGTGTGTGTGTGTGTGTGTGTGTGTACCTTTATGTACCGATGGACAAATTTTTAAAATGTAGGTTTAAAGTAGATTTTCAGATCTCTACAACTAAACTGATTCTTTTAAGTGTCTATGGAGTCTGTTTTGTGCAAATCAAGGACTTTAGCAAAATTTGGCCCAAAATTCTGTTTGGCTGTAGACATAGATGTTCAATTATTATCAGTGTCTCATTGGGCCATCTATTAAGAGTGGACTGTAAGATTTTGGGATACTGGACTCATCTGAAAATTTTTTCTTAATATAGGGGAAATTCTCTGGGCCTTTCTTTGAAATTTTTCAATTAGGGGATGAAGCCAAGGATTCTTCAATCCAGTTCACCTGGGTTTAATCATTACATAAACAAAATTTGTGTAGTAGAGCACTTTTCAGATTTCTTCTTAATGTGGTTTGAATCAGCGATGTACCCCGTATCAACCAAGCAGCATCTCAGTTGAGATGCACTGCAATAATCCATCATTTTGGCTAAGCCAGGAAGAAGAAGAAAAAGAATTCTAACTGTCGGCTTCAAGGGCTGCTCCCCTGTCAGTAGCATGACCACCCTATCCAGCTAGGTCTCCAGCCCTGGTCACTACGTGGAAGCCGTCGCTGGTATCCTCAGAAGCTTCAGGGATCAAAAAGTGCTGGGGCTGTCAGCCTGTGCCTCCCTGGGCCCCCTTGGTACCACCCGGGTGAGTGACATGGGCATGAACATCCTGTCCTCTCTCTTCCCCTGCAGGCCGCAAACTTGCTCCTTCTCATCCTGGCCTTCACTCTGCAGCTTCCAACCTTGGTGATAGGTTGCCTGAGGGACTCATTCCAAGCAGTATTTTCTCAGAGACAGGTGGTGTGATTGAACACACTGTGTGACTAAATTAAAAAAAAAAAAACTATTCAAAGACAGCCGGGCATTAATTTCCTTCAAAATACCCTCCCTCTCTTTAAACACACTTGCCCTGTCCTTCTTACCATTTTCTGCAGCAGTTCTGGAAGTGTTCTTTCGTGAGTGTCTTTACAAGGGAATACTGGTGCCAAGTGCCGTCCGATGAAAAATAGCCTTGAAAACACATTAGGGCACGTCCTCATCTGCTGTATTCACCCATGACTTTGCCATGAGTATGTTTTTAATTTAACATTTACTGTAATGTCTGATCACACCTTGAATACTTTCTTACCAGCATACAGGGTATGGTAGCCTGTTTTACGCGTTCTCAGAATCACGGACTGCCTTTTCACAGACCTTATCAAACTGAGATTGGATAAATAGCTGGGCAACTACTTGTTGCCAGACTGTTCCCCCCAGATACTTTATTAGGGCACCATGGGTAAATATATCACTCAGTCAATATCTCTAGTAACTTACAGAGTTGTGTAATCCTCATCAGGCCCCTTGGTCAGAGCATTTTCTTTACACCCAAAGATCCCTGTGCCCATTCATGGCCCATGGCTCTTCCAACCCAAGATAGACAACCACAGATCTACCTCCTGACTCTGGGTTTGCCTGCTTATGGACTTTCAGTGGAGAGAATCAAACCATGTCAGGACTTTTGCATGTGCCTCTTGGCTGCTTTCAAGGTACCTGGATGCTTCAGCATGAGTCAGTTACAACTAGGCTCACCAGACCCTGACTTCATTCAGGGATTGGTGCATTTGTCTAATCCATGGAGGTCAATGGTACAGCACACATACTGTGTGCCACATGCTGAGGCTACCTCTATAAATGAGCAAAATCTAACCTCGCCACAAGTTGTACATTCCTCTTGGTATACAGGAAAAAAACCAAAGGGACAAACTTGAAAGCAGTTTCAAGTTGTAGTAAGTGGTATAAAAAGAAGGAAGGAGAGGAGAGTGGGATGAAAAGGTGGGGTTTGCCTAGCTTGGGAGGAACCTGTGTCCGACAAACATTTCATTGAGTGTTTAGTAATAGATGAATATAGAAGATTTAAAAAGTGTACACAAAAGACCAACTTGTCCTGTAAAAGCATGGGGATTGGAGGGGAAGGGGGAAAAGGAGAAAAGAACTGAGGTATGTTGTATTCAGGCATGTATTCCCCATGATGAATGTAGTCAGTGTGTACTGTAACATGCACTAACAAAAACTAAAACATTGAAAAAGATCATGCTTGCTTTTACTCCTGAGCATTAATGTCCTCATACAGTTTTTGTTGCTAAAAGTACTGATGACTAAAGATTCCACCTGGGACCTGGCATGAGGCGTGTGAGCAGAGGAGAATGGGAGAGTTAGGTTAAAGCTGCAAAGCGGAAAGGCCTAGAAAATCAAAGAACTGAGAATCAGGCTGTAAGGTCCGCAAGAGGGCACAGGCATGTGGTGGCATTCCCAGCTTAGCTGGCTCAGTAATTTAATGTGTGGCTTTGGCAAAACCCCTAACTTGGCAACAATAATAGACAAAGTATATCGAATAGTTTCTACATATTCTTACTATTTTATATACATTGCTTGATCTTTGTATTAGTCCTATGATGCAGCTATTGTATATATTATGCAGGAATAATTATGACAATAATTGCACAATTTTATTGTTATTATAATAATCACTTTTCCACGCCACACAGAGATCCCAGCAGTCTACTAATGGTCATCACTTATGACTTTACAGTGACCTTCAGAGGTCAGTGCTGCCATAGCGACTAGGCTATGAGCCTCATGAAAAGTGCGTATAGGGGCTTGCGTTATTCTTTAGGGTGGTTCCTAGAACAAAAAATCTTTAATGCATATGTGTCACCTGATTTGAATTGGTGACTCCCTGCTTGACCAGCGAGGTGCCTGAGCCGCACTGTGGTCTTTGATCACTCACCCAAGGTCCTGTAAGTGCTAGGGCACCTACTCAGATAGGAACCCAGGGAGTCTGAGCCCACAGCCGTGGATTTACTCTTCTCTTTTGTTCTGCTTCGTGAGTTCCTGTCTTCTTCTTCTGTAGCATGCAGCCTGTGCCTGTGAGGGTTTTACAGGGCCTTTCTAGCTCTAAATGTCCAGGTCACAGCTATATCACAGCCCGGTGTCCACAACTGATGACCCTGCACTATTGCACTGACTGAGGGAGAGATTAATTTAAGAGGAAAGGACTCACAAATGTAGGCCACAGGCAGGTGTTTGTGAGGATGCAGCCTGGGCAGTTTCCCTTGGTTTTTTTCCAGCATGTAAATGTTGGCTGGTAGGGAAAGATGAGTGGCTGCCCCAACTCCAAAGCCATAAAGTGGAGCAGTGTGGGCTTTAGTCACTGCTCTGTGACTTGGAAGAAGCCCTGTGTGGGCAAGGACAGAGGTCTGAGGCGAGGCCACCTCTGTAGAGAAGGCTCAGAAACATTTCTAGGGGTGGCATGTGTGTGTATGTGTGTGTGTGTATGTGGGTGGGTGTATATTTTAAATTCTGAGACATTGCTCTTATTTATTATTATTTTTTTCTTTTTGTATTTTGGGGAAGGGTCTACAGGGTGTTCATGGTCTCACTACTAGAACTGACTTGTAGTGATCCGCCTGTTTACAGCCTCCCAAGAGCTGGGATTACAGGCATGCACCGCCACACCCACTCTCAATGGCTGTTTGAGCTCCATGAAGGGAAGGCCAGCACAGCAGGCCCAGGGATCAAACCCCTGGCCCCTGCACCTGCTTGCAGGTGCTTTAATCCGCTGAGCTGTTTGGCCAGTGCTCCAGAAACATTGCTTTTAAAATTCATACAACTAAAATGTATTTAGTACAACTACTGGCAGACAGAAGCCCTTCAAGGGATGACCACTTCCCACCAATGAACACTCTGCTTAGAAAGGATGAGACAGTGTTTCTCTGTGTCTTTTAAAAACCAAATTTATTGGTGCAACTTAAATATACATAATGATTATGTTCTTTATTAAGAATTTGTACCTGCACATGATATACCTTGATTTCTCTTGTTTTTTCCCATTCCCCTCTCCTCCCTTTAGCATCTGTTCCCCTCCTTACTTACAAAAGCTCTGTTTCTATTTCACTCTTCTTCCATTGTTTTTTCTTTCATTCTTTCCTTCCCTTCTCCTCCATTCTCCTTCCATTTAAAATTTTTTCTTTACAATATGTACTTTATACTATCTATTATACATTTTGGTCCTTATTTATATTACTAATTTCTCACACTAGGGAGACAGCGCAATACTTACACATTTGTGACTGATTTATTTCACTTAAGAATATAGTCTCAAGGTGCATCCATTTAACTAGAAATGTCTCAAATTTGTCCTTCGTAACTACTGAGTAACACCCTATGGTATTACAAAGATGCACATCTTCTTTATCCATTTATTGGTTGACAGGCACTTGGATTGTTTCTAAGACTCAGTTATTATAAACTCTTCTGCTATAAACATGTATATATATGTAACACTGAGATATGATGATTTTAAATTTTTCAGGGAGACACCAAGAAAGGAAATAAGTGGGTCAACTAGGACAGCCAGTCCTAATTTCCTGAGGAAGCTCTGCCCTGATTTCCGTAGCAGCTGGACCAGTCTACAATCATCCCACAGTACAGAAGGGTTCCTTTCTCCCCACAGCCTCTGCAGCATTTGTAATTGGCTGATTTCTTAATAATATCCATTCTTAGGGCTGTCCAAATAGCTTAGCGGATTAAAAGCACCTGCAAGCAGGTGCAGGGGCCAGAGGTTCAATCCCTGGGCCTGCCACACCAGCCCCGCCCCCGGGGCACACTGAGATGGCAATTGAGACTGGGCACTGTGGTGCACTGCCTGTAATCCCAGCTCTTGGGAGGCTGTAAACAGGAGAATCACTATGAGTCCAATCTAGT
>NDGN011479381.1:0-16798 GCA_002564285.1 Tympanoctomys barrerae
CGGGCAGTTGAGCACAGTCACCGCCAACTGCGTGTCTCCCCGGCACTGCTGGTGAAATGAAACAAAATCATTTGTGTTTTCCCTCTTCTCAGCACATGCACCCATTTCATGCTCAGAAATGGGGCCTCTCGAGCACCCCCAAAGGTGCGCACGTGCAAGCTCCCCTGCAGCCCCTCCCTCTGGAGCCTCTGGGTTGGCAGTGAGTGCTCAGGCACAGTCGCAGACCCCCAGGTAGACCCCCCAGCAGAAATCCTCTGCTTGCTCCACTCCGGCACAGACTCCACATGGACCGGCTTCGGTTGCTGCTGCCCTCTTGGCAGAGCTGCTGCTGGGCCAAAACCCACACAAACACCAGCCTCACCTCCTGTGTCGCACCAGGCATGTGGCCAGCCAGCCATGTGTCTCGCTTTCAACCCTCCAGATCCTAAATCTGTCTCCTGAGGTCCCAAATTTAGCCTGAAACCTTGCTCGGCACAAAAAGAATTGGAACAAGTCATTCGCAACCTGGATCATTTTTCGGTCTCCCAAAGAAAGTCAATTTTAGTAAATCTCAAGTGCACCGGGCTCCATTCCTGGTAACTGCCCTGATCAATACATGCACTGAAAATCACTGCTTACACGTCCAGCGAAGAGTCAGCACATATGGCAAAAGGGGGTGATTTCATAAATTAGTATGCCGGCATCAAGAGCATCAGGTGCTTTCTTCCTTCCTGGAGAATGTGGTTGACAGGACCCAAGCCCCCACACAAGCACACACCAAAGCGCACGGGTCAGGCCAGGCTCACCGCGCGTGCGGGCTGGCCCAAGCGCACCAGTGCTGCAGACGCCAGGGCGCTGCGTGGCAGAGGGATCCATGCTCCACTGAGTCACAGCTCTGCTGACTCCACAGGCTGCTGCGTGTGCCACAGCAAGACCCCTGAAAGGACACAAGTCTCCAATTCCGAGCCAGAGAGCAGCTTGCCCAGCTGAAAGTCAACACTACAGCCAGCAGTTACAGAAGTGACGTGGAGTACACAGAACCAGCAGCCTCAGACAAGCGGAGCCTCTGGCAACTGAGCAGAGGAGAAGGGACATGTGAACTGCTTCTTAGGGGAAGCCAGGCCCACCCCTGCCCCCGGGTCCCAGGCTGTGAGCTACCATTCACCTGACATTCAAATCCAATCTTTTTCTCCTAGTAGTTTTAATGTCAGGTGTTCAAAAATATATTTGAATGGATTAAAGCATGAATAAGTTTTTTTTTTAGCTCAACAAGTTTGCTTTTCAGATACATGGCTACAGAGCTAGAGAAGTAGGACTTGTGGAAAAATGGTCAGCTAACATTCATATCAGCTGGGCGTGGTGGTGGTGGGTGCCTGGAATCGCAGCACTCAGGAGGCTGAGGCAGGAGGACTGTCTCAAATGTGGGGCCAGTCTGGGCTACAAAGGTGAGTGCGAGGCCAGCTTGTACTGTATGTCATGACCAATTCAAAAATAGGGAGGGAAAGACACTCAAAGAAGACAACCACAGAAAGACCCGGGTGGGCAGGCAGGCCTGCAGCGCCGCTCGGAAGGCCTGCAGCCCGAGCAACCAGCACGGGGCAGGCATGCTCCACGGAGCGCAGCCCTGCCAGAGCTTGCGCTCAGGCTCCTCGCCCCCCAGACTGTGCGGCGCTCCATCTCTGCTCTCCAAAGGCAGCAAGTCTGTGGTCACTTGTTCCAGATACCCCAGAGAAACGAGCACTGCAGGGGAAGTTGGGGATTCACAGAGCAAAAATAAAAGAAGAGAAATTCCCACAGCTGGGTCTGCACTTCTGCAGAAACTGCCACGGACGCCCTCACTGGAGCTCGGATTTAAGATCTGTGAAACGTCATAAACTGCGCAGCCTGGAAAATGGTCGCTCAGACATTACCACATGCATTCTGCCTCTCGAGAGGTAGAGGCCCGGCCCCCTCAGGACAAGCCCAAAGCAGCCACAGAGCCCTGGTGAGTGCCGAGTCCCTAGCGGGAGCAGGCTGAGACTGGCCACACGGCGGTGGAGGTGCCACCGGCTCCCAAGGGCCTGGCAGGGCTGTGGGCAGCACAGTGATGCGGGGGACACGGCACGACCTGGAAGGAACACACATGGCGCCCTGGATGCAGAGGGCCACCATGCCAGGGCTGCACAGAGAAGAAACTCACTGCTTCCTCCTGCAACTGGGGACTTCGAGCGGGACAGAGGCCCCGGGGGACAGACAGGAGAAGAGAGCGCATGGAGATGGGGACACGGGCGCTGAGCCACTGAGGTCGGTGTGCTGGACCCTTGAGGGCTGGAGAGCTGAGTCAGGAAGCAGAGGTGCAGGTGAGGTCAGCTCCCTTCAGGCACAAGGCCACCTGGGAGCAAGTGGCCAACCCAGTGCCGCAAAAAGGGGACAGGCGGCCATCCACAGGTGTGTGGGAGCCCTGCAGGGTGAGATGAAAACGCCACTGCAGGGTCCTCACATGCTGTCCCCTGCCACATGCTAACAGCCCAGCAGCCACCACCCCAGACCCTGCTAGGCAGTTCTAGTCCCTGCCACACGCTTGGCACCCGAGGCACTGGGGCTCAGAGATGCTGCATGACTCATGCCGGGTCAAGCAGCTAGAACAGGAGTTTCAGGCGCAGGATGTTGGGCCCAGCGCCCTGCTCTCACTCTCTGAGCTACATGTGACATAAAAAGAGATGCGGGAAAGCATTCTGAGAACAGTAAGTCACTTCACACCACAGAAGGGGCATCAGAAAATTGGACAGCAGCAAGGTTACCAGAGAGCAAAGGATGAGAAGGGGCCTGTGGGAAGAGGGTCGGGCAGGGCCGAGCACCAGGCGAGAAGAGGAAGGTCAATCCGGAGGGGTAAAAGGTCAATTGCACAGGGAACAGCAGTGGACACTGGGATGTTGGGCCCAGGCTTTTGGCCTCAGGAGGGGCCAAAGCACAGGCCTCTGCATTCCCCAAGAGGCCCCAGCCCCTGCTGGCTTTTACAAACCACAGGGGCTTTAGGCCTCCCACCTGCCTCCAAGTCAGATCACGGCTCATGGCGCATGTCTGCATCCTGCTCTCCGGCGGCAACTGGGTGGTCCCATGGGCCCTGGGGGACACAGCCCCTGCTGTGCCTCGGGGGTAGCTCAGGGCTGGCCAAGGATGAGCTGGGGGCTACGGTGTGGTCTGGGGGAGGCAGGTGCAGCCCGCTTTGATGGCGCAGTTCTCACACAGGACCTGCTGCCAAGCTTGCAATTTCCTAGGCAATTGGAAGGTGTACTTGAGACTTTGTAGACCTGCGTTAATTCTCTTTTGCTACCCAAATTCTAACCCTAGCAGCTCTTCTGCAAACTGCTATTTCAACAGACTGGAGTACTGAGCCATATTTTTTTTTATTTTAAGCTTGAAAACTGCTCGATAGCAATTTTAAAATATCTCAGCTCTATCTCCAAACATAAAGTGCAATGAAGATATCTTCTTTTCTAATGAAGACTTCAGAGTTCCTTTCTTTTTCTTTTTCTTTTCTTTTCCTTTGTTTTTTTTTTTTTTTTTGGTTTTTTTTTTTTTGTTTGTTGTTGTTGACCAGCTCTTAACAATAACTTGCCTTTACAAAACCTTAGTAGTGACTAAAGAATCTTCTCAGATCTGGCTGAACTCCAGAAATTCTAAAGACTAAATCAATACATAGCACAGAAGCCTACAGAGCTTGGGAACGGCAAAAGTCTGAATGAGAGCAGCTATCTGCACTTGGCTGAAAACCTGGTATCAGTGCTTTAGCGTTCGTGGAGTTCCAACCATCCAAGCGTGTCCTTTCGGAGTGAGACTATATTGCTAAGTGCGTCTAAATCATTTTAAATTGGCCACTGCGCCAAGGGACGCACAATTGCTTGCTTACTCTAAGTGGCTTTAAAAAAAAATAGAAACTGAATTCTTAGGCCACAAGCCAATCCAAAAAAAATTTTTAAACAAGCAAAGCTAAGACAACAGCAGTGTTTAGCAGAAAAAGAATCAAACACAAAGCAAAAGTTGAATAAGCAAAAACACTTCTCCCAAGAAAAGGGCTGATGTCAACAATACGATCAATATAGCAAAACTGTACTCTGGTTGGGAAGCCTGTGACAAAAGGATGTCAGATTAGCACTGCTCTGAAAACAATGTCACTTCCTTCTGGAAAATTCTCTCCTAGTAACTGACTTCTCTCCCCATGCCAAGCACCTGAGCACTGAGTTAGGCCTGCAGCAGACGAGGAATAAGCAAATACCCATCTGCCCCGTGGAGGTGTCAATTGGGTGTCAACCACGTTTATCGTAACTTCAGAATGATGCAGCGTCTTCGTTCCTAAGAACGTGTGCGTAGGCTCGGGGAGATAACTCGGCGGCCTAGGCGCCTGCCCGGCAAGTGCAAGGACCCGGGGTCAGTCCCCCGCTCTGCATGCCGCACTGACCTCACACTGTGCCAGCCACTGAAACTGGGCGTGGTGGCGCGTGCCTAGTGATCCCAGCGCTGGGGGCGCTGACACAGAAGGATCACTAGGAGTCCCAGTCGTATAGCAAGACCCTGTACCAAATAAATAAATTAATAAATCAAAACCAGAAAGTATGTGTGAGCGCAAATCTAGCCAGGAGCACTGAACTCAGACTCGTTACGTAGACACAGGATCACACTTGGGAGCCACACTGCTTACCGGAAGACAACTGCGACTGCCAATAAACATTCTGAGTTTTTAAAACTGAAGATTTTCCTGATAATTCTGATCTCTGAAACAAGAAAAACCAAGCAATGTTTACTTGGCTTAAGATAAAAAAGAATTTCCTTTGTTATAGTTGTAAGTAGAACTTTTTATAAAAATCAGATCTTTGTTTTATTGAAGAATCTGATCTAAAATTATACCAAAAACTTCTCACTAATTGCAGAAGAACTTTCTCCACTTGGCACGCTGGTGGATGCCTGTGATCCCCAACTACTAAGCAAGGCTGAGGCAGGAGGATCACAAGTTCAAGGTCAGTCTGGGCTACTTAGGGAGACTGCCTCAAAATAAGTTATTTTTTAAAAGGACTGGGACAGTCTTTAAAATGTGGGATTATTTTTTGAAGATAAAATAATATACATTTTGAGACAAAACAAAACAGAACCCACAAAGCCACCTGAATGCTCTTTTATTCTTATTGTGGTTAGCAAATCCCCCAACTGGCTTCAGTACGACCCTCTGCACAAATTAAACTATTCACTGATGAACCGGGAGCAGAGCAAAGACCCCCGACGAGGCCACCCGAGACCCCCGTCCAGCACCACCTGAGCAGGACGCAATGCTCAGCAGCATGACTGCGCAAGTCTGGGTGCCACCACCTTCCCCAGGGAGGCCACAGGAGACAGCACTGTAGGAAGGCAGGCATGCAAAGTCATCTTCCCAGGAGAGGCCACCGAGCCCCTCCCAAGCAGCTGCACATCACGCCAGGGCAGAATCACTGTGCCACACACACCTCTCAACGCCTAGATAGCCAACACAAGGGCCCACAGCGTCCCCGGGCCAATCGGCTTCCTTATGGAGAAGCACACGCTGCAGCCAAACCCACCTCGAGGCACCGCAGGCAGGTCGCTTTGATTCTCGGCCTTCCCAGGTTTTCCTACAAGCACGGTGGCTTCCTGGGCCTTCTGTGCTCCAAAGCATCCCAGGAAAGCCACGGGCAGCTCACACCTGCTGCACGGGCCACTCACCAAGGGCACAGGACAGCACAGTGCCCCAGAGTTCTCTGAAGCTCGGGAGGCACTGCACAACTCCATGCCAAAGCTGTCCCACCCGCCAGGATGCAGGGTAGAGACCCAGACATCCAGGATGATCAATGGAGGCACGACCTTCTTCCTACAATGCCTTCCCTCGATTAAACCAGCTAGAGCTCATCTCTGCCTCCCACAGAACTGCTCTCACTAAACTGCTCTTTTTTTCAGACTAGTGTGTAGTGCTCACACTAGTACACAGTCCACCCTGGCCCTGAACTCACTGTGCACCCCTGGCCGGCTTCACACCTTTCCTCCCACCTCAGCCTGGATCACAGGTGAGTGCCACCATGCTTGCTTTTCCCTTGACAGTTTCAAGCGACTGCGTCAATGTACAGGTTAAAGAAAAAAAAAAAAAAAGCTACAGACACTCCGCTGCCACCTTGATCACAACACTGCCCCAGTGAGCAAAAGCACTTGCTTATATACAGGGAGGCCACCCTGGAGCAGCAACCAGAGGCTGGTTCTCCCTCGTACCAAGGGTCCCTGCACCTCCCTGTTGGTGCGGCCAGTGGGCGGCCTCCAGGGTGTGTGTGCCCTTCCCCGCCAGCCGTGCTCTCCCCTTCTCACCTCCCACTTCACTTCAGCTCCCTGGAACTCGGGCACCAAGCCCTGTGCAGACTGTCCTCTGCTGCCCAGATGAACATATCTACTGCTTCCCTAACATGCATGAGAACTAGAGGAGAAAGGGGTCTTAAGGTCAGCCTCAAAGAACTCTGTACTACACTGAGAAAGATGTGGTCAAGTCCTCAAGTTCTGGCTCCACCCCAGCTCTACCACTTCCTTCCAAGAAACCTCAGATCAGCAGCACAGGGCGGGCTGTATCCTGGCAGCCGTCGCTGGATATTGGGGCCAATGGTCGTCCTCGCCAAGGGGCTGTGAGTCCCAACAGGCCAAGTAGTAAGGGGCACAGCACTGCCCCTGAGCAAGATCCTGATGTCATTAATCTGGAGAGAGGTTCAAGGTTAAAGGCTTACAAAGGAAAATTCCTGCAAGGCCATTTCCTCACGCTGGGAAGCGGCGGGTAGAAAGTGGACGCAACTGATTGCTAATGCACTAATGACTGGCATGTGGCAGCCACGGCGAGACGCACAGATGCAATGTGACATTAATGGAGAGATTTGCCTGTGGTCATGAACGTGGGGAGGCGGCAGCTCCTGCGCCTCCCGCCTTTAACTTGGGTATGAAATCAAACGTCAGCCAAGATTAATTAGAAGCCTGGAGTTCCATTCTTCTCTGCTGATAGGAAAAGTGCATTTCCATAATGCGAGGAAGCATTTCCACAGGACACGGGTCTCTTGGACACCCAGGGAAGGGCTGCTTTACTGTGGGGGCTGCCTGGGTGGCACCTGTCGGGGCAATTACTTTCTGCTCAAGTGGCTTGCTTTTTAACAGTTTATTATCTTAACAACAAAAACCCTGCAAGTAATAATTATTTATTATGTTAATTCTTGAGTTTTCTTCCTGAAATTTCTGTCAGACCATTAAAAACTTGCTGTGCCCATGAAGCAAACCAGGAGTTTATTAATACTCAGCCAGCTGAGGGGGAGAGACAGAGGCAGAGAGGGCTCCACACAGCGATGATTAGCGAAGCTGTCCCTTCACACATACTCCTTGCCAATTTTACTCCAGGAAGCATCCTATAAATTTAACACAGTGAAAAACAATGTGAAATGTTTAAATCATTACAAGGAGCTAGGAATCTAGTAAGATGGAAGGAACTTTCTGGAAACATCTAGAAATTGTTCAAATCCAGTCCCACTGGACACCATATTCCCTCTCCTCCTCTCACAAATCTGGAAAGATCCTTCAGAAGCTTTCTTCAACCCACTGTGAAGGCTCCAAAGCAAAAGGCTCTTTCATCTTCCCCATTCCAACTCCCACTGCCACAGCCCAGACTGGCAGCCTCAAAGGCCCGTGTGTGGGGGCTTGGTCCTGAGCCCTGGCACCACGAGGAGAGGGTGGGCTCTGCAGAGGTGGGGAGGTGGAGGCCTTGGGATTGAGCACCCTGGTGGTCTGCCCTGGAAGGGGACCATGGAAACCCGCATTCTTGTTTCCCACTTTTATGGTGACAGCAGGGAGAAGAAAGCCTGCATGGCAAGGGACGGGACACATTGGGGACACCTTGGACATGGCCGTTCATCCTGTGGATGGGCAGGCGATGAGCCAGCACTCCCAGCACCTCCCCTCTGCCTTTCACTTTCCCCCCTGCTTTTGCCCTCTGTGTTGACCCACTTTCTATGACCATGACAAAACACTGGAGGCTGAGCCCTTTACAGCAAGTTTTCTGCAGCTCACAGTTTTGAAGGCTGAAAGTGCCAGATCAGCCGTGCCTGTTCTTTGTCGCCCACTCCTAAGAGCTGGCCTGGCCGCCCTCCTCCTCCATGGCCTCTGCCCCAGAGACCTGATGGCCTCTCACTAAGCTTTCGTCCAGCACACAGTTCCCAAGACATGCACACAACGTGCAAACCCTGCCCAAACCGCATCACCTCCCAGCCCGCGTCCCCTGCAGCAGGATGGAGCCTGGAAACCAGCAAAGATCCATTACAGTCTTCATGGTTCTCCTGTCCAGGTGGCTCTGGACACATCTGGGACCATCCCACAGACACCAAAAGGAAACTTCAGTGAGGAGAGCGGAGCCACCAAGACAGCGGGAGCTCTGGCGGCTGCTGGCTGGACTGACGTTCATCCTTAAGGAGGCTTCAGGATTTGTTACTGAAAAAGCTCCAGTATGTAGTAAAAGGAACAAACAACTTTAAGTGAAGCCAGTGGGCTGCTAAACATTTTCCTTGTAATTCCACTGCTATTGACCCTACAAAGAAAGAAACTGTAAAGGACGGAAGGTCAAGGTACACACTGTGTGCCACTCGGCCGTGTGCACACGCGCTGGAGCCGCGGCCCGGCACCCAGAGGCTGGAAGGAGTAGCGCATCCCCTTCCCTCCCGCCTCCACCCCTGAGAACACAGCAAACGTTCTCAGAGGCTCCATCCAGAAGAAAGCAGCTGTCAGCTCTAGTTCTAAAAAATCAGTGGAATCCAGACTATTATCTTTAGTTTTTCAAAATAGACTTGGTCCAATTATATTTTCTGAAGCTGCTTTCCACTCTTCTGAAAGAGCAGAACACCTCTAGCTTGGTGCCTAAATAGAATCACAAGAAAGCAGATTTAAAAAAAAAAAAATACGTGGTACTCTTGAGAATTTGTTAATTCTTGTTTATTTCTTTCTCCCCAAATAAAAGTGAGTCCCAACAGACCTACACAAGAAGAGCAGGCTGGTTGCATGGTTTCACCCTCAAATTGGTGCTCAGACACAGAGCACCGCGGCGGACGACGAGCTTAGCACTTCCCAGCCCCCCTGGGGGGATTTTCAGTGGTGGGGGGAGCCCAAGTCTAAGTGAGCACCCAGGCTCACCTGTCACCCGCAACCCCTCCGCGGCCTCCCTGTGACCACACACGGCTCTCCCAGGCCCGCCGATCGAATTCTGCATGGACACTTCATGAGGTTGTAGAGATTTAATGCAATTAAAAGTGTCGCTCACAAATTAACCAACCCATTAACACTCCAGCAAAGAAGCAATTCCAGAGGAAAAGCCAGCCAGACCAGGGTTAGAACACAACCGGCGGCGGGCACGCTCAGCTGCCAGAAAAGCCACGCTGGGATGTTTTCATGCCTACATCTGTATGTTGCATCTTTTGTATTTTATACATTTCAGAGCAGAGAAAAATAGAGATAAATGTTGGCTCCAGGGAATCGTCCTTCTTCATTGTTCATTTCTAAGCATGCTGCATGAGCATCCTTCTTGGCCAATTCAGGTCCTGCAACCCCCACAGCTCTGTACAGAGTTAAATACTCACTGAGTTGACCCTTATTGAATAATTATTTTAAGTACCTTCTCCTTGTAAGATATCTCGAAGACTTGTAGACACAGAAAAGTTCAAACGAAACAAAGTTATCAACAAACACTACTAAAAATCACCACTATTAGTCAAGCGTGGTGGTGCACGCCTGCAATCTCAGCACTCAGGAGGCTGAGTCAGGAGGACTGCTGTGAGTTTGAGGCCAGCCTGAGCTACATAAGAGATTTCAAGGCCAGATTGCACTACATAATGAGAACCTGTCTCCAAAAAACAAAACAAAACAAAAAAAATCCCCACTGCTAATAGGCTGTGCTCTATACATTTCCATACATTTTTTTCAATAAACATGTTAACTAATTAAGTACAAGTGACGTTTTTCCTATGCACATGATTTTGATGCGGGGTCTGGCCCCAGATCACTTTATTGGCATTATCTCCCATCCTTATTTTTCTGTCATCTTCCTAGTGACTGTACACAGTCTACTACAGAAATGTACCATAATGTATTCTATCCCATGCCTACCGCTGGATACTTCAGGATTTTGTTTTTCATCTCCAAATAGCACTCACGAAGAGGGCACCAGGGCACCCTTGAATGTGTGCACTCTTATCTCCCTAGACGCACAGGTCACGTGTGGCTCAGTCCCGCCCAGAACTTATGGGATCCCAGAGTGCTACGCAACCTCTCCCCGTGGAAATGGCCATTACTCAAGGGACGGCCTCAGTGACCCAGGAGACAGTCCTGTTCCTCCATCCGCTCCAAGCACTCCCCACGTGCTCACGGCAGAGCTACTCGGGTCCTTCTGAGAGGCCAGCCCTGTGTTTCCTGGGTGGCACCTTAAGGGTGTCCTGGAAGAGAAAGTGCCAGCATCCGGCACACATTTCTCCGCCTTCCTTAGTGGCACGTGATAACGGCTCTACCAACGCTCTGTGGAACTCACAAGAAGCTGAGCTCTGAGCTTCTCTGGAGCCTCAACAAACCAGGTGGCACAATCCCTGGTATGGAGACACCACCACCCAAGTCCCCAGCGAGAAACGTTAGAATGATTACACAGAGTTAGGACCTGAACGGCACAGCAACACGCAGGACGCGTTATGCATCTCCACAGCCCTGGGTGCTGCTCGTTCTCTCAAAGCTCCGTTTTCTGGGAAAAGACAAGAATTCAACCAGAAATTGCCAACTGTCCAGAGTATGCAGCTACACTAGAGGAAATGTGCAGAGTTGAGAAATTCTCTGCAGCCCAGTGCAGAGTGGTCACCCTTGTCGCCTTGTACCCCTAAAGCTGCATGTGCTCAATGGTGGGGCAGCAGGGCAGTGGCTGGGTCATGCTGCAGGGGTCGAGTGTGTGCCTGCATTAGACGCCCCCACTCATCCACTTAGCAGAGTTCCGGGTGTGGGTGGTGGGAAGCCCGCCCACGTGCGGGTGGTACCAACCAACCGTTCTGACGCCTGAATGGAATAAAAGAAAACAAGGAGGCTCCTCCTGTCTCTCGGGAGCAGTGTTCGACCATGTCTCCTGGCTTCCTTCAGCCTCCTGACAGGGACCCGCTCGAGACCACAGTGCGCTCCAGGCCTTCCTCGGCTGCTGACTGGCCAGCTCAGCTCTCCAGCATGCAAATGGCCCCGGTGCGCCCTTCCACACGCGGCTCTGCAGGCGGCCACTGCCGGCCTGTCTTGTACATCCTCATATATATTTATATATCTTGTAGTAGATCTGTTTCTCCGGCAAGCGCTGACTGACCTGAGCACTGCCGAATGCACCGCTTCAGCCTGCCCCACGTGCAGGCTCTGAACCCCCAAGAAGTGGTACATCTGTGCAAAACACACAGGCTCTTTACTCTGGCATTATTCCCTTAAAAAGCACCACATGACAGCTATTTAAGTTGCACTGGGTACCCCAGGTCACTGGAGAGGATGCTGTCTTACTTGAGGGCCTCAAAGATCCTTGGGCTTCGATGTCCACAGGAGTCCCGCCCTGCACAGACGCTGCGGGCTCAGCGCACCAACGTGCACACACCAAAGTCTCACACCTAAATGATTTGTAAGCCAGTCACCTGTTTTGATTTCAAAGGCAGAGCTGAAGCTGAAGGACAGAAAATACTGGCTAAAGGCACAAAGTGAGCTACCTCGAAGCGGGGTCACCCTGACTCTTCCCCCGAAGGTCACACTTGAACACAGTGAGGTGAAAGGTGCAGGCTACATACCAGGGACCACCACCATACCCACAATGGAGAGAGTAAGCAGAAATGGAATACCTCAGTCCTCTGCGGGTGCTGTACAAACAGTTCAAGCCCTACACTACCTCCTCCACAGTCCAGGCGTGCATCTCACAGGGAAGCCGCACAGAGAGGGCAACCGGTGATGCTACGCACGAAAAGCAAGTCCACCGAGGCGCAGCCCTTCTGTGTTGGTAAGCACGGATCCTTACGCTCAAACGGGACACTAGCCCGCAAGGAAAGAACTTTCAGCATTTTCAAGGGAAGCTATTCCTGACACTCTTCGCAGCCCAATGCTTTGTAATTTTTTCTAATTATACCAGAAGAATCCCGCCAATACAAATATGAGGTCAGGTTTAGATTCGGTGTGCTGTACTGGGAGATAAAGTCTGTTTGAGTAAATACTCACTTACATAGTATTTCTTCCAGTGGTAGTTAATCCTCATAAAACATTTCACAGTTTAGATTCTGAACAAGCCTCTGCCGCCGGCTCTGCAGGTCCGTGTGCAGCAGCCTCCCGTCATACACGCATCCCAAATCCGCGCAGCGCTGCAGAAGTCCTGGGAAATGAGCACGGCTCCCTCTGAGGGCCTGCACAGGGTGACTTAATTCCCCTGGGAAGCCAGACACCACGCTGCGCACTCTGCGTGCCACAGGAAAACAGCTTGCTTTCACGCCGCGGTGTGCACTCTGAAACACCTCCTAAGTCTATGTGTTCATTACGTTACACTCACAGAGTGAAAGTAAACAAGTGAAAGAACTTGTCATGCCTTTATGACAGTGCAGAAATAATAAATTGTTTTAAATCTCTACCTTTTTTTAAACAGCTAAACCACAAACTGCTTTATGTAATTTATCATTCCTTCTTAGGGCTTTCAACTTTTTCCTTAAAATGCAAATTAAAACTTATTTGGACTTTAAAAACCAAAAGTTTTTCTCACAGACAGTCAGGCTAGTTTGACTGACGCGCTTCAGGAAGGCCACCCTGCCAGGGAGGTCCTGCGAGATTTCTTGTTCACAGAGTAGCCCAAGTCTTTTCTTAGTGTACAAAATATACTAAGGCATACGAGAAACACACATATGTATATGTGAAGAACAAATTTACTACTGTACAAATAAATTAGTCCTATTTTTGTTTTCACTACCTTTGTACATGTCTCATAAACAAGCTGACTTCAAGTTAAAAAATAATAATAATAACAGGTGCAATTGGCAGTTCTTGGTGAATTTGGCAAACTTCTCAGTCTGCTCCCCAGCAGAGGAGAAGGAGGTGCCGCACGGGACTGGATGTGAATGCCTTTAGACCGGCTACCTCAGCAATTCTGAGAATTAATGAAATGTCAATAAAGCCACTCAAAATTACTCTTGGTGTAAAATCAAGATGCAACTCTAGGTATGCAACTTGAATCCAAAGAAACGGTGCCACTGTGACAAAAATGCCTTTAATGCTACCTACCTTGCTTTTCCTCTTTAGAGCAACAAATTTTCTCAGCACGTATTTATAAGAAATGGAAATAGAATTGCTGTTTAATCCGGTTTAACTCTCAAAGTAAATAATACCTATATGTAGGTACATGAACTAATTTTTTATAGCCCAATTGATTTCTGAAACTTTCCAAGTACATTTTAAAAATGATTCCAATGTGCATTAATAATTTTAGTGGCAATTCAACTGGAAAAATTTAGCACTTAAAGCTTTATACACCCATAAAGTCAAGTCAGAATTAAAATTTCAATTTTATATTTTGATATCATGAAGTTTGGCAAATAATCAGTAAAAGAATTCCAAGCTTAAAAACATCATAACAGGTTATAATTCTATGGAGATGTAAAATGGAAATACCAATTCAAGGGAAAAAGTAGAGTACCAAAATTTCTTTCAAATAAAAAGAGATCCTTTGTATGTTTTCAAATGGACAGGGCAGGTATCAGTCTAGCTTCTCTTTCTGTAGAGGCCTTTTACAGATCTCTGTAACAGTTTTATTTTAGTGCCAGCTCAGTGGACTAAGCACCTGCTTAGGCAAGTGGGAGGACTAGGGTTCATTACTGGCATCACTTGCCAGGCCAGGCCAGCCCCTGGGCACGCTGAGCTGGCCTCCGAGTCAGAGCATGGTGGCATATACCTGTAATCCCAGCACTGGTGAGGCTGCAAACAGTAGGATCACTACGAGTCCAAGCTGTGTAGTGAGACCCTGTGCCAAATGCATTTTAAAATAAATAAGTTTTATTTTTAAAAGTCAGTATTCACTACGGAACATAAATCCTCTCATTCTGAACTACAAAAACATGAAAATTTCAGAAGTGTGCTAACTTATGATCTACAAAGGTGAGTCCTACTTTTTTTGTTGAGCTTTTTCAGGTGCTGCTGGTGGAGCCCAGGTCCCAGCGCAGGGCAGGCAATGTTCTACCCCTGAGCAACCTCCCCAGCTCCGAAGTTCTTTCACTGAAGACACAGCACGAAGTGAGGCACCTGCCCAGCGTCAAGGTCCCAACCTCCCACCTCTGCATGTGCCACCAGCCTCCTCCTCAGGAGAACGGTCCCACCAGTCTGCTCCTGACTGGAGCCACGTGGTGCTGAGGTCACGATGCTGTCTCCAAAAGAGCAAGCTTGCCCACCAACTGTGTGAAAATCCTCCTGCAGATCGAGAGACCACCATGGGGCGGGCCCCCGCCGTGCTCCCCTCAGTCCTGCTGTGCACCTCAGCCATCATCTGCACTGCCCAGACCTGGGCTGACTGGCGAAGGGCTAGCACGTGAAGAGGCACAGGGACCCTGAGTGACAGGACCTCTGTCACTGTGAGCCGGCACTGGAAGGATTCTGGATTCTGGAACATTTTCCCTTTTATAACAGTACATCGTAGGGATGGGACCCAAGTCACAACAGGAAATTCACTTAGGTTTCCTACACACCTCGTGCACACAGCCTGGAGCTTTACACAGTCCTGTCGATGCACCTGTGCTGACTCGACCCCACCATGAGGTCAGTGCGACACTCTCCATGAAGGCTCCCACCTTTCTGCATCTGGAAGCCCTGCCCCGCCCTGTAGGACAGTCGCTTCGGAGAAAAGCTGGTCAGGTTCCACCCAGCTGCCCCTTACCATCTGCCTGGGGAGGGTCACTTCACCCAGCCCCACTGGTCACGTGGCTTGGGACGCAGGAGTAACTTGGGCTGCCACATGGATCGAAGCAGGCAGTGCACGTGCAGAAGCACCCTAGACAGAGCCTCAACCCAGGGAGAGCTCAGCAAGCACCAGCACTCTACTACTGCAGGGAGCTGCCAGGCTGCAGGGCAGACGAGAATCCCAGGCCCAGCGCCCCCCGCAGGCCACTGTTCACCACGCCTGCACCCGCCACACCTGCAAGCTGCCGGGGCCCTGCCCAGGAGCAGCCCAGGTCCAGGGGCTGGCAGACCTGCCTGCCTCATTCCCTTCTTCTAAAACTCACCATCATAAGAGGCAACAGGAGGAGAGAGAAAGAAATGGGAGAAACTGGAAGTCTAGGACTGTGGAATTAGGCATAGGAACAAGGAACAGCCATGTTTTTGACTCAAAGACCTTCCATGAAACCCCCACAGGCTTCTATGTCTGGCCAAATTCCCTTCCTGCACAAAGCCACCCTTAAATATGGCCCAAACATGTCTACAGGGGACAGACAGAAAAGGGGCCAAGCTGCCAGCATCAGCTAGCTCATGATGTTGAAAGAATAAAATAAAACAAATAAGCTAAAATAAAATAAAATAGCTACTCAAAGCCTGCTCCTTGCTGCTTGCCAGGCCCTTCCCCTCAGATGTGTACTCCCAGGACAGGGCCCCACCTCCAAATACTCACCCAGGAAGCACCACCTGGCGAAAAGCTGAGGGAGGTGCTGGGAAGATGACCCTGCATCCCCTCGGACCTCACCTGCAGGACACCTGGGCGCCCACAGGCCTCTGCCTCCGGCGGGCCTGCATCTGCCTTCCTGGCTTTCCTCTCCTTATCTCCTCTCTACTCTATTTCTGTGCAGAACTGCAGGTCACGTGACCTGGATGCCTCAGGGCAAACCCCAGGTGGGCACGTTCTGTTCTGTTCTATTGCCAGGACCTGGGGAGAGAATTCACAAGAGGAGGGGAGGGCATCGCTTGCAGCAAGGGCCTTCGTCCTCTGGCCTTTCTCATGGAGTCCTCAAGAAGCACCATTTTTGGAAAGTAACACGCTTGCAGCCAGTCCTTGGATCTTCTTGCAATCCCTGAGACGTTCACCACCAAGGCAGACTTGGAGCATGAAGCTGAGGCCGGAAAGAACGCCCCTGCGTGAAGTGAGCCATCCGCTTTCTCAGCGTCCCGGGAGGCATGCGCAGCTCAGCAGCAGCACCACTTACAAGGAGGCAGAAGGACAGCAGTGACTCAGCAGCCGGGCGTATTCATCAGAAGGAGAACCAGGCCGGGGGTGGCAGCAGAGGAAGGACCAGGAGTGCCCCAGCTGCACAAAGCTGAGGCCTGAAGCAACGAGGCCAATGGGAACACGACAGCAGACCACAAGGTCACCTGAGGGAAAGTGAGCTCTCAAATGAGGCCCTCTGACCCTCCCGGTCCTCGCAGGTTCTTGGCCTTTATTCTAGATCCGATCGCCTCTTCCAAGACTTCAGTCTCTGTCAGCGACCTGACACAAGCCACAGGCTTGCAGTGGCAGAACCCACGCTTGGGACTCCTGGGATGCCGCTGCAGGGCCCTTCTGGTGCCTCGTGAGAACGAACACCTCAGCTCATCGCCCTCAGTCAGGGATCTTCCCCAAATAAGGACAGTGTGTGCATGTGAACTCCCATCAGCTGGAGATCATCACTATCATCACTTCTTAAATGTTAGCAAGCCCCCCCTGCGAACTTTCCATAACTCACTCTGAAAGCACTATATTCTCTCAATACTAACTTGCTGTACACTTTTTTTTTTTTTTTTTTTTTTGGCAGAACCGGGGATTGAACTCAGGCCCTTGCGCTTGCCA
>NDGN011479385.1:0-10512 GCA_002564285.1 Tympanoctomys barrerae
AGGGAGAGGGAGAGGGAGAAGTGGGAAGGTAAGGAGGGTGAGGGAGAGGGAGAGAGATAAGTGGGAGGGGAAGGAGGGAGAACCAGAGGGAGAAGGAGGGGAGAGGGAGGGAGGGAGGAGAGTCAGACAGAAAACCACCAGCCAGCTTTGAGTCACAATCAGAGAAAGAGAGCGCAGGAGTCTCCTCCTTTGCCACTACAGGGATCCATATGTGGGGCTGTACAGTACTTTGCATTTTATTCACTTAAGTTAAAGTTGGTTCAACCTCAAGGTGGGTGGGGGTGCAGGAGCCTACTGAATCCTAGAAGGAGCTCACTGGCAGCAAGGAGGCTGCAGGTATCAACTGCTGCAGAGTGGCTGTAAGGGAAGTGTGTGCCCAACATTGGCCTTAAATTAGATGGCCTAAGAAGACCAGAGCTCCACAGCTGTCAAAAGCAAAAGAAGCAAAAAATCCAAACCAACAATAAAAAGAGGTTGAACCATAAAATATTTTAACAATAATCTGAATAATTAAAATACGATTGTTACCCATATCTACAGTTAGAAATATATATACTTTTACATATCTGCCTGTTGTAGGAATGTATTCACCTATTACTTGTGAAGAGATGTATTGTTTTACGATGTGATAGAGGTACTATTTCATGAGCTCTGTAACTACCGCAAGTTGTGTACATTAAAATTGTACTTAATTGTATACTTTAAAAGGAAAGTAATTTATGCCCTGTAAATTTCACTTCAATAAAATAATATATAAAATTGGGCTGGGGAGATAGCTCAGCGGTCTAAGCACCTGCCTGGTAATCACAAGGACCCTGGTTCTATTCCTGGTATCGCATGCTATGCTATACCCCTTGCTGTGCCAGCCCAAGACCAGGCATAGTGGGGGCACGCCAGTAATCCCAGCACTGGGGAAGCTGAGACAGGAAGATCACTGAGCTTTGTAGTGAGATCCTGTACCAAATTTATTAATTAATTTAAAATATTATTACACAGAGAAAATATAAAATCTCCATTGGAAAATGCCTCTAGATGGTAATTTTTTTCTATACACGAAAACATAAATTACTTTAGAAAGCTGTCTTCTCTATCTGCGATAACGTTTTTATGATACATTTCCATGCCCAGTCACTGCTTAATTACTACCCTAGATCTTCTCAGGTCTGCCTTGCAATCTTTCTGTTACTTGCTCGGGCTGAGAATCCACTGTAAAGAGGTCTTCATCTTGCAATTCAAAGTTTGGAAGGTGGGACCCAGGTGGCTTGATTTATCTGCCCTCGGCCAAAAGGGTTAACACTCTGGTAGATGTGAGAAACAGCTGGTAGTGCTCAGCCCTGATTGCATTTAAAGGCATCTGGACAAAAGTTGCTGAAGAGATTTTGTGCTGGGAACTCAGCGGCAGCGTAGGCTGCTGCTGCTGCTGCTGCTGCTGCTGCTGCTGCAGTACTTTGTTAACCCACTGCCATTGAGCATTAAGATGGTTCAGGGCGAGCAGGTGGGTGACAACAGGCTCTCCCATGGCCCTGGTAGAATGAGAAGGAATTATCCTCTGGGGAGACGCTGCATACGTGTTGTGGGTAGTGGTGGATTTAATCAGCCTTTCCACTTTCTTTTTTTTTTTTTTTTTCTTTTTTCCAAATCCTTTGCTCAGCTGGAAACATTGGTGACAAGGCAGAGTACCTGGGGGAGACTTCATGGTGCATCTCTTAGAGGTGTGTAAGGCTGCTAGACATGCCCCTGTTTTATGAGTAACCACTCTTCTTCCTGCTTGCTTCACTTGCTACTGTCTCCAGCCCTGCCATGACAGAGAATAAAATTTATGCTTGCAAAATATACTCAGTTGTTGAAAGTAATTTTGGTAAAACATCTTCCTCCTTATAGTCTTACAAAGCTGTTATTAGGCACTAGCCAATATACTTTAAATGAAAGGAACTTTTGAAAGAGTGGGCTGACCTACCACAACCTTTGCAAACCTGTGTTTGCAGTTAAATTTCTTCCTTCCTCAGAAGTTCTCCCTCCTTGTTTCATTGATGCAACCCAATGACATTTTGCTGTCCTGATAAAAGAACACAGTAATTTTCTCTCTCAAACAAACAAATGTGTTGTCATATGACATAGTGATATACACAAGTATATATGTTTGGGCATCCCCAGGGAGGGTACAGGAATGTTTGACAGTCCCATGTGGACATTCAGATTTTGAAGTTCATGAACTTTAAAGGACCAGGGGTCATATCTTTTTTTAATGTGGCTTGGGAAAATTACAGTGTTAATGTGAATACAATTTAGTCCATTTTAATTTGTTGAAATATATGTAGGGTCTAATAAACAATTGCCTAATGAATGTTTTTTAATCATGCAAATGTTATACCTGAAACTTACCAGCATTGAATAAATGGAAAATTCCATAAAGTTTATTTTCTTTGTGACTTTCTCAATGTGTTTCAAGAAAAACAGAGTAGTATAATCTGAAGTAGAAAAAAAAATCTGAACTAGTTGATAAACCTACAAGTTCATATTCTAGACTCTAAAGAATACCATTAATATAGACAAGAGTACACATTTAAACAAAAACAATTTTCTGAAAGTCATTAGGAATATATAATTTTAGCAACCACTTTCTATTCAACAACAATCCTTCTACATAATCAGTAACATTAATCTGGGGCTTCCAAATTATAAAATAACAAGTGCATATGCAGAAAATTAATAGTGTGTATTTTTTTCCATACAGAGTGAGTGAATTTTAAAGGAAAGAACAGTGTGTGCCAAACTTAAAGAAAACAAATAAATCTTAAAATAGTATGGCCATCTTGATTCAGTTGACATAGAGATTTTCTAAGTAAAGAAAAAAACCTAGGTAGACATAGACTTCTGGTGAGAACATAGTTCCCTCTCTTCTTTGGTAGGTCTGATAAATTTCTTTTCTGGCATAATTTGTGCTGTGATTTGAATGTATTACAAGAGATGACCTATAAAATTTGGGGACAATTTTGTTATTGACTTTAGAGGAATAACAAGGATTTAAATACAAAAGTATAAAGCATGATTTCACTTTTCACAACAAACATTTAGGTTTAAGAATATGGCTTACTTGCGCAAAGCCCCAGGTTCCCCATACATTTTAGAACAGATCTTTTATTGATCATGATGATCTTCTCCTACGGGGAAATATTTGAAAAGATAGTTTCTCCATGGATTAGTAAAAATTATGCTTGGAAATTTCTCCATTGTGCTTAACGTGATCAACAGAAAGTAATACGAAACCTCTTCTTAATTACTAGAACGACCACTGAAGAAAGGCAGTGTGGAGAGTCTAGATTGCTACTGTAGTATCTAAGTTGTGGATATGAAAGCAAAACTCTATTTATCTACACATGCTGTAATAAATCTGAACGGTAACTGGTATGCAGAGAGTATTTCAGAGGTGGTGCTAGCCAGACGCAAGTCATTTGGCGAGAGTAGCCTAGTATATATTTTCAGAGCTGTCTGCACAAAGACGCTGGCATGCTTACCGTGGTTTCTGCTCCAGGTGATGGATTTCTCTCCAAGCAAGTGAGTGACTAAATATTTTCCGGTGGAATCCAGGCACCATAAAATCACCAAAGCCAAATAAAAGAATTTGTCAACCTTTCTAAAAATGTAATTATACTAGCTAGCTTTGCATAGCACTATGACAGGAGGAGTATTTCCACTTAGATCACTGACTAATGAAATGGGTTCAGCCTAATTAGGAAAAAAAAAAAGGAATATGAATGTGGTGCCAATATTCCTTTTGTATCAACATGAATGAATGTCTTCTTGAATTTTCATCAATTTCCAAAATCATTTCCCAATCATTAGCAGTAGCCCAATGCGTGGACTCTATGTACAGTTCTATCAAAGAAATAAAATCCAGTCTGAGCCCCCTGGAGACTAATACCATCATCATTCCTACAGTTGTTTTATTTGCACAAAACCAGTTAAGAAATGGAATATTTTGCATTAGTTTATTTGTGTTTTCCAAAGCAATTAAGTGGGAATATTCCTTCCCAAGCGATATAAACTTGAGTCTCCTTTTTTGGCAGGTTGTTTAAGTTTACAACATAAAGCTAGCATTTCTGCCCCCGGTAAAATCCAAGCAGACGTTCAATTTTGGTGCATGACATTTCTGACTAAAATAGAGCCAGAAAAGCCTCTCGGACAGCTCTTACTGTTCATGAATTTGAACAAATTGGGGAATCTGTGAATTTATAGCTGGGTTTTGTTCTACTATTGTTTAAAATACAGCACACATGGAAAACACGCCATGGGTGTGTTGTAATTCAGCTTTAATGATGTAACACTTGGTCTCAGTCAATTGTTGGAGGGCTGCAAGTGACATTGGTTTTGAGCTTCAGACATTACATGCAACTTAGTAATTATAGCAAGGCTTTCAATAATGGTTGTTGGCGGGATATCCGCAAGTGAAGTCATAGCAATTTTGAAAGCGAAAGCTAATAAAAATACACTTGCCTTGTAGTGGAAAGTGAGCCTTTATATCTGCTTTGAAGTTGACTGAAGCCTTTGGTATTAACTAACAGATATTATGATGAAGGAATAATCCACCCCCTCAGGGGAAAGTAGAGCACTGAAGTTCCAAGTGGGGCACTGATCTGCTATTTTCTAATCACCTGCACTTCTGTCACATGGATATCACAGAAGACAAAATGAGGTGACCATTGTTTAAGTGTTCGAAAGATAAAATCATTAGAAAGCAGATCATTGTGAACATGAATGAACTAGATAGCAGGTGCGCATTCTTTAAAACAAATGAGTCAGAAAAGGCATGAGGGATATTATAAAACATTTTTATGGCTTAGATTTTCAGAATGATTTGAAATTCTACATTCTAATATATTATTTCAAGAAACGATAATTAGAGTTTTGAGTTAGCTTGGTAAAAGCTACTTTTGCCTACTTTTTCCTTGATACTTTTAGGGTCATTTGTTAATATATGTTACTTATAAATGATAAAAGGAAAATAGGCATTTCTGAAGCTTTCTTTTTATCATTTGGAGCGTTATTACTCTTAGGAGTCCTCTGGGGTCCCCGTGAAATGATCCCCTCCCCTTGCTGAATTGCACAACTTGTGTGCTCTCTTGCATTCTACAGAGATATTGCAGAAGAAATTTAAAATCATTTGGGAAACCTGAAAAGAAAAACAAGTTGTAAGTATCAGTAGTATTTAAACTAGTTTTTACAATTATTTATGGCAATCTTCAGGCACTGTCAATGATGGTTTTTACATTATTATACAATTTCATAGTCAACACTTCTTTTTGAGCACTTTAAATACTGATGACATTCTTCTTTATGTTATTAATAAATGAACACTTGAATCCATGGAAGAAACTATCTTTATTTTTTCTTGACTTTTTTTCCTCTTTTTAAATCCAATAGAGAGTATGGAGTAATCCTCAGAGTCCACAAGACCTCTTGTCAGGGCTATATTTAACACAATGTGCTAGACACATCGAAACTTACTACCACGTTCAAAGGGAATGTAAAGACACCATATCCCTTGTTAATGTGGTGTAGAATCACCATTAAAGTGTTTGTTTTGTTAAGAGGAAGCCACGTTTTGTTTCTCATTTATGAAATGGACTTTGATGTTTCTCAGGCCAGGAGAGCATTTTGCCAATTCATTTGTTCTGTCAGTTAAGAGCTCTCTCCTTAGTGAACAGTAAACGAGAAGATGGGGTGAGAAAAGATGGTGGTGTTTTCTCTGTAAAATTCCAGTGTGTAATTTGCATTTAACTTGGAAAGTGGGCTGTTGTTGAGTCTTGACACCTGCTGAGATGAGTATTGATTTCAGGCTACAAAGTGGTGCCATGAAATAAATATCATCAAGCTTGTTAAATTTTGTCAGCTGTATCATCACATTAGTGCAGGATATTATGGGAAAGTAGTATTGAGTTCAATTGTATGGTTACATATTTGGACTATAAACTTTTCTTCCTGGTGTTTGTAGTGATTTTCTAATGCCAAGGAGATTTCACGTTAAGAAAAGAGAACACAACAAGAAGAACTAATTCATTCCACCTTTATATGCCCAAAAATATATCATACAATATATAGTATAGTGTCAGCTACTAAGTTATTTTATAATATCTGTCAAAGAATTTGGATATGAAAATTTATATGTACTTATAAAGTCTTATAAATATCATTATGTGTCAAAAAAATGAAATGTATTTATTTTCATTTTGTAACACAAATATGAGTCATTTGGGTAAATAATGCTTAGTTTGAATTATTAGAGATATTATTTATTCAGCACTTAGTAGGCAGAGTTTAAATAGAGCTTTTGCTTAATTTATTTTTACTCATTTTCTATTTTGCCCCCTAAAGTATATCAAGAAAATGTGTAATGTAGGCATATGTTTCTCTTAAAAACCTGCACCTTGTATACACAAAGAGCACAGAAGTCTTCTACAGACATTCGGATCATTCAAATTCCAACATTTAAAGTAAATGGAACAGTTAAAGTAAAAAAGAGATTATAACGTAGTGACACATCTAGAAATGATGACATATGCATTGCCAAAATGGTGTCTTTTGTACAAATATTTCATATTGGTAAGACAGAAGTTCTATTTCTGACAGTGAAAATTAGAGAGACATAGGAGTACCGTGATGTGTAGAGTGAGAATTCATGTTGTAGCAAGTTCATTTCTTTGTTTTGTTTGAGACAATGTTCACAAGGCTGTTCAGGCTGGCCTTGCACTCGCTTTGTAGCTGAGGCTGGCTTCAAAATTCTAATGCTACTCCTGTCTCAGCCTGCCGAGTCCTGGGATTCCAGGCATGCACCACCTCAACCAGCAAATGTTCATGTTTGAAACCAGAAGTGTTTTTCCTAGTTTTCATGTCCCCAGGAGAAAATAAAATGTTTACCAATGACTTCAAGTGAGGGGTCCACAATTAAACTGTGGATCCAAGATTCTTCTTTCTAAGCACTAACAAGATGGTAAATGTATGGAATAATTATAAAACGTTTTGAAATAATTCAGCACATAATTGGTGGTTGTACTGTTGACAATGTAATATTTAAAACATAATAGTCTGAAAAACATTAATCTTTCTATAACATCCTATAATATGAACTACTATGCTAAGAATAAATCACTTACTAACCTATCAATGATTTTTTTTCTTCTTTGCCAGACCCTACATTGCAAGAGTGTGAGATCTAAGTATTTTTTTATTTTCCAAGCCTCTAACTTAAAGCACAGCGCTGATTTCAAGTAACTTTAGAAAGCTGAAAGGGGATAGCGAGATAGCTCAATGGAATAAGTGCTTGCCTGGCAAGCACAAGGTTCTGAGTTTGATCTCTGGTACCACACACACAAAAAAAAAAAAGAAAGAAAGAAAAGAAAGAAAAGAAAAAAGGAAAAGAAAAAAAAAAGCTGAGGATCTGTCCTCTATCAAAGAACAAAGAAAATCTGTGAATGACATGTAGAACTCAGTCATCTTTTCAGAAAAAAACCACTGGAATCCCTAGAGGTGGAATTGAATCCCAGAATTATATTATTTCTTAACCCTACATTTCACAGAGTCACTTAACCTCCCCTTGCCATTCTAGAAAGTGGGAAAAATATTGCTGGATTGGATAGTGTGCAGATCATGTCTAATGATCATATATATATATATATATATATTTATAATAGATTATATTAGATTAACATATTAGATATTAACATGTATTAATAAGCAATGCCAACAGTATCAATAATGTTACATCCTTAAAAATTTCAACCAGTAGTTCCTAGATTATTCCTAATATTCAGATAGAAATGTCCCAGTTGTTGTTGTTTTTTTCCATCATTTCATTTCTGGAATCAAATATTTTCCCATCAAGTAAGAATCGCTCACCTAATGCATAGCACATGAGGATTTTCATCATGTTCTTCGGGAGCCTCTGGTTTCATCAGGGAAGACTGTTTTTTTTATTTTTTTTTATATCACTAAACTTGAACTGCAGATCCACAGCACCCCTCTTCTTAGATTTCTGAAAAATTTTGTAACTTGTTTTTACCAAGAGTGATTTAATTTAATGAAAAGAGAAATCTGTGGGCATCAACTCTGTGCCAGGAATTGTCTCAGATTCTGAGATATACCCAAAGCAATAGGTATAATTTCAAAATCCTTTCTCCTAGAAAGTTTGTTTTCTAGGAGAAAAAAGTCTAAAGCAATAAGTCAATAGAATATACAGCGTGGTTCCCACTGATAAGTTATACACAAGGAACAGAAAAGACAGAGAAACAGATAAGGAGCTGGTGTAGAGGAAAGGAAAGACTAGTTAGGAATACACATATTTTCTCCTTAAGGTCTTAGCAAACACCAGAGGGAGGCACCCAGTGTAGAACAGGAATCCAGAGAGGGAAAGGACCATCCTGTTTTGAGAGGACAATCAATGCTCTAGGAAGAATGAGGAGATCTATGTGTGCCTAGATTCAGGCACATAGTTTGCATTCATAGTTTGCAAAGTTGGAGAAGAGCAGGAAATGCATCAGACAGGGGGCATGAGGAGCAGCTTGTAGAGATTTGCTGACCAGAATAAGACTTTTATGTGACCTTCTTGGAAATTTATGAGCAAGAGGACTAAGGCAACTCAACTTATTTTACAAAAGACTGCCTCTGTGGTGGCATACACCTATAATCCCACACTCAGGGAGGCTTAGGCAGAGCGTCATCACAAACCTGGGCTACAAAGTGAGCTCAAGGCCAACCTGAACAGCATAGTGATTACCCTGTCTCAAAGAGACAAAGGCAACCTCTCATACCTGCTTTTTGTAAGGAATACGTATTGAACATTTTAAGTAAAAGCACAAGGCCCTCTGTCTTACCCCAAACACTCAGTGGCTTCTCTGGGCATTGAACATAGCATAAGAGCATCTGTCTGTCTGTCTATCTATCTATCTATCTATCTATCTATCTATCTATCTATCTTCTGTCTATGATCACTAGCACTAGATAATTCTTTCACTTTTCCCTGTACTTTTCTTTCCTCAAAGGTGATATTTATAGTTGAGTTTTGCTTTTGTCAGAAGATTCTCCCCTCCTAGGTCTTTAATCATAGTTCTTTTTCCTTAGTATTTCTGAGTTGCTCATAGTATAAGAAAACAACTTATTACTGTCCTGTAGAAACCTCTCTTCCACACTCCACCCAGATGCTTAAGAAAACACATCAATAAGGTAGAACAGTATCCTTGGATCTTCCACTGCCATTTATATTTCCAATATTGCATAGAATAACAATATATCATCTTTTCTCATTGAATTCGTCTTAACTGTCTAGTATATGTGCATATGTAGCCCTAACTCAGTCGCTGATACACTGTAAATCCTGGGGAAAAAATGATGTTTGCCTGTGAATAAATAAAAGTTCAGGAGCAGCCTTCTTGCACAGCTGTGTCATTCAAACACTTGCTCCTTTTTGTCCCATGTACAGGCACTAGTGCTGCACTTAATGGTGTAGTTGATGCTATTTCTTTACTCGAAGTTGTTCTGTTTACTCCAACACTGATTTCTTTACCTCTGAACACCAACCATAAACATGTTATAAGTTTATAGCTATCTTCCTAGTAATTGCAAATATGACTCAGAAAGTATCAAAAGTACAGTTTTCAAAGAGGAAAAACATTTCTTTTGTAAGTAGCAAATTGAGAACAGTAGAGCAAAGTTCCAACACATATCCTAGGACGTTAATAAGACCTATTTTTAAACTTAGAGGGCCGCTCCTTACTCTCTGCATAGCATAATGTGGAATTCAAATCTCTGCCTCATCAAAACTAAAACCACTGTATGTCATAAACTTTCAGTATTGATCAAAATCAATTAACATAAATTGCATTAAGACTACAAATGTCAAAATTCTTTGCTCTGGAAAGTTGCAAACTTTCCAGTAGCTTGAAAAACCTTTACTATCTTGGTCCCGAGACTTTAGATTTTGAATTCTTTCCAAGATAATTCCAATAGGAGTGACCAGTTTATGTATCAAACCAGTAAATCTCTGGTGTCTTCTTTCTCATTGTGCCTTTTGTACACAGGAATCCATCCTCTCCTCTAAGACTGTCCTGCTTTGCATAAAACTAATGATGAAACAAAGTGAATGGTATCTGGTTGTCCCAAGACCATTGCTTCTGTTTTTGAACCTGATGGCCAACCCATAGAGATGATCTAAGAATTTTTTCATGGGGCAGAAGGTCACTTCTTCAATCGAATTCACCCTAACAGTATGGAAAAGACCTAAATGAAAATGTTCATAAATGAGTGTCTTATATGATTAGTGAGTTCATAAATGAGTAAGAAAAGTAGAACATGAATAATTTTAGCCACATGACTGATCATTTTCGGAAAGTCTTTGTGGAACAGATAGAATGTGGACAACTAGGGGTAAAGAGAGAGGTCTATGTATTTTCTGTGAAGGAAAATCTGTACTCAGGAAAGAGGATACTCAGGAAAAATAGTGTCTAATTTTCATTAGTTTAT
>NDGN011479396.1:0-14727 GCA_002564285.1 Tympanoctomys barrerae
CTCAGGCCCTTGCACTTGCCAGGGAAGCGCTTATTCCACTGAGCCATCTCCCCAGCCCCAGGTTGGATTCTTGCTCTTTTCCTTTTTTTTGTTTTTTCTTTTGGTGGTACTAGAGATTGGACCCTGGGTCCCATGCATGCTAGGCAAATACTCTACCACTGAACTACACCCTAGTGTCCTTTCTTAAAAAAATTGTTTCACAACAGGGTCTTGCTAAATGGTCTTATCTGTCCTTGAATTTACAACCCTCCTGCCTCAGCTTTCAAAGGATCTGGGATTACAGGTAACACCACACCCAGCTTCCTTCTCTTCTTCATTTAATGTTTAATTTCCCCGCCCTTATGCCATGAGCATGACCCCAAGGAGAATCCATCATCACCCCCAACCCATGTTGCCAAAGACTCACCCTCTTGGAAGAGATGGTCATGGTCTTGACGGGTGCTGGATCCTAGAAGAAGTCAAAGATCAGCTTGAGACTCCTCTCTGCCCTGACCTAGAGGTCTAAGATCAAGAGCTGGGACCAGGGAGGGTCAAGATGGGGCAGTCAGGATTGGGCAGGACTACACACACCTTGAAGACTGCCACCTCCTCCAGCATGAGCTCCTCTACCTCCTGGTCATCCTTGGGCAGCACAATGACCTTCTGCACTGTTCCGCGGTCTGGAACGGGCCGGGCAGGACCTCAGTGGGGCTGGGGACACTGGGGAAGGGGCAAAGCCTCAGCCCCTTCCCCAGCAGGGCCCCAACCTCCCTAGGGCAGTGAAGCAGGAGTTCTGTTCCAAGACTGACACATTTTCCCAAGATTGAAGAGGTCAGAAGACTGACCCAGGAGAAAGAGGGTCATGCCAGGGTCTGCCCCACCCAGACCAGCACTTTGGGCCCTGTTGAGATCTGGACACTGGGGTATCTCTCTTGTTAGGAGCTGCTCGAACTGTGCTGGATATACTTCTCTGTGTGTGTGTGTGTGTGTGTGTGAACATGCCAGCATGGATGCCAATATGCAGATCCATGTTCTCTAAGCCTGCCAACTGTCTGTACCCTTTCCTGTTACCCAATGCTTCCCAGTATCTCTGACCTTTTGGCCTTAGATTCAGGAAAGTGAATGGGGTTTTGCTAGCCCTAGCCTTAAAGGAGGTTCCTAAAGATGCAGGGACAGAGTTGATCATAATAAACCTGTAGTAACCCCCACAGGACAGGTTACAGCCCCGGGGATCAGCACCTCCCACCCAGTGGGCCCAGTGGAGGAGGGAGCAGCAGTGGGTACCTGTGCCCAGGAAAAGCACCTCATAGCGCCCGTCAGCTGCATCCACCTGATCTACAGCCACAGTAGTGAGACGGTAGGGGACACCTGTGCGGACCACCAGGGGCCGCCGCTGTAGTGGGTACACGGCCTGGTACATGAGTGGGTGGCTACGCATGAAGTTGATCACTTCATCAGGATAGTCCTTGGTAGATTTCATGGAGGGAGTGAAGGTTCCCCCAGGGCACTGCAAGCAGGATAAATGTCAGCCTCAGGCTGCCCAGACAGGCACAGGGACCCATTACTGTAGCTCAGAAGCAACCTCTATACTGTCTGGCCCCACACCACCTCTACCTGCCTCTTGTTCCCAACCCCCTCTCCTCCTTTCTGCCCCACACTGGAGGGCAAAGAGCTGTAGAGCTTCCTGCAGGTCCTGCCACAGTCCAGTTCTCAAGGTCCCTCAAAGGGCCCTCTGTGGAGCAGCATACCGTGCCCAATCCCCCCATCTGTGTCTCAGAGTCCTGGCTGAGTGTGAGTGTTTTTTTTTTTTTTTTTTTTTNTTTTGAACATGTATTATTATACACTATCCCCCCTGGCTGCAGGCTCTGTGATGGTGGAGCCCATGTCTGCAGGGGGTCTGGCCCAGAGCAGAGCAGGCCTCAGGAGACAAAAGAAAGGAGGTAAAGAGGGTGCTTACTGTGCCAGGCCGGGGGTAGGGCATCTTCCCTGAGAAGGGCATCCACTGGTAGTTAGGGCCCTCTTTGTGGGCAAAGGGTCCATTGAAGACCATGCGAATGTCAGCCATCGAATAGACACATACAGCAGAGCCTCGGAACACAGAGCTAAGAGCAAGGCAGTTAGCTGCCACCGCCAAGGCAGATCCTTGGCCCAGGGCCCCTCCCCAATCTGCTCTCACCCCCCAGAGCTAAACACAGGCTGGCATTCTCCACAAGGCAGAACCCCCAACCCAACCATACCCTGCCACTACTGGACACAAACCAAGTCTCACCCAGAGGAGGTAAAGACAGCATAAATGACTGGGTTCCTCACATCATGGGTCTGCTGGACAAACACATCCTCTGGGGACACAGAAAGAAAGTTCTGGGAAGGCGTCTTAGGCCTGTGCCCCTAGGCCCTTGACCACTCCTACACAGGAGATGGTGTCCCACCAGAGGCCAACTGATGGCCACCTGTCCAGCCTCCATCATTCCATTACAGCCATGGGGTTCTGCCTGCCCACTGGACACTCACGGAGCTCATCAAAGTGGGTCTCAATGCCATCCTCGCCTGGCACAGAGCAGACAAGCCGTGCCTTCAGGAATGTGCTCCACTTGTTAACCAGGCAGCAGTGACCACCATCATCATTCTGGGGGTGGGAGCAGAAGGTCAGATCAAGACAGGTCACTCAACCATAAGTCCCTGCTGGAGCAGGGCCAATAGTCAGGGCTGGGCCAGGAGAGGGACAACATGGGGCCTTGGGGATGTATACCAGGCAGATGCGCCCGATTCGGGCATACACAGCAGGGCTCTGTGTTGTCTCTGCTGACCGCTCACGAAAGAAGAAGTAGAGTTTGTCATCATTGCGCTCTGCACTGTCAGGGATCAGCTCCGCATGGATGAATGAAGGGTCTGCAGGTAAGCAGGAGTCAGCAAGATGAGTTCCTCCTTTGATGGCATCCCTACTCCCCAGCTGAATCCCCAGCCAGGTATACGCACGTCCCCAACTTTTCTCCAAACAAGAAACCACTTCCACCCCAGTTAGTCACAGGCCAAAACTTTTCCCAAGTGTGCTTCCATAAGATTCCCCGGCTCCGTCCCGGACACACAGCCCCCAGAAGGCCACGCGAACTACATGTACCATTGAGCCACCGGGAGTTGTACTGATCTGTGCGCATGGCTGTCTGCTTTCCGAGTGTGCGGAAGATGGCTGCGTCTGTGCCCATAAAGTCAATGTACACGCCAGCATAGAGCTCTTCATCTGTGGGGGAGGGGCGGCAGGGTTTATTGGGACCAGGTCACAGCCCCAGGGACCCGCAGGCAAAAATCAGGCTTCCCAGGATTGACCCTATCTCCAGTAGGGTGCTAGTAAATGTTCAGCAGCTGGCTCTGGTGGGGCCATGAGCAGTAGCAATGATCTCTGCTGAGTAGCAATAGCCAACTTCAGTGACATAAATACAGCTGAGCACAAGCTGAAGTCACTGTAAGCAGAGTTGGAAAGATCTGCCAATGCCACTGTACAGTATTACAATATTCCTACTCACAGACACAACAGACATAAATAACCTCAAGGGTGTAGATTTTTAAAAATGTAGTAAAACAGCTGGGCATGGTGGCGCATGCCTGTAATTTCAGCACATAGGAGGCTGAGGCAAGAGGGTCGCCTCTTTGAGTTTGAGGCCACCTTGGTACACAGTGAGTTCAAGGTCAGCTGTCTCAGATACCTTATCATCACCACCAAAGGTAGTAAAGTAATAAAGTAGTAAGTTTTGAGTATGTTACTTTTTGTTGTTACGTTTGTTTTAATAAAATTTATTGAATTGTTTAATATATTGATTTATTTTTTTGGTCCTGCAGTTCAACCCAGGATCTTCACTGTGCTACATCCCTGGCTCTTTTAAAATTTTGGGCCATGATCTTCCTGAATCATTGCATTGCCCAGCCTGGGCTTGAATCTGCAACCCTCCTGTCTCAGCCTTCCAAAGTACTGGGATTATAGGTTTGCACCAACACACAGCTTATAACTTAAATGTTAATAATCAATGTTTAATGACTGAATCGCAAAATTCCTGAAAACATAATGACTGAGTGAGCTGCCTCTACCATGCCAATTCCTTTCTTCGCTCTGAAACTCCCCAGGGCACCCCTTCTCTCCCCCCATCAGACTCCCTGATAGACTCTGACATCAGGCTAGAAGTTATTTGCCAAGAGGATAAGGCTTGTACCCTGACCCAGGGGCCTTTCCCAGGCTTGCAGGTGGCACAGTGCCCAGCAGTTGTTCTGTGATGCAGACTGGGTTGGATGCCCAGAAAGCAGGCAGAGTGCCTGGGCCAGGGTCAGGCTCCCCAACCTGGGGACAGGGACATCAGCTGTTAATCTTACTTGGAGAAAAGCCTCAACTCTCCCAGACATTTACCTAATCCAAAAATACTCAATCCCTAGCTGGTCACAGGGCCAGAGGTCTCCACTGGCCCCTCTGTGTCTCTCCTCAGCTTTTAGATATATGGAAAAGGGGCGAAGGGACCCGTGGTACCACTTGTTTTCTAGGCAGCCGATGAGGCAGAGGCTTCTGAACTTTGCATGAATTACACTGTGTTTTGGGAAGCACCTGGCCTGTTCAGTGCCTGATCCTGAAGGGCTGCATGCTGGGGTATCTGTGGTGCTTCCTCAACTCCTGTGGCAGAGGCCACACATTCAGACTGTAGAACTGGGGGAGGGTGGGGGCACTCACTGATGAGGGCTGAGGCTGTGTCCAGCTTGGGGTCGTACGGACACTTGCCCTTCCCTGACTCGAGTCTCTCAGGCTCCAGGTAGAAGATGTAATCCTGCAGGGCAGAGGGGGCTCAGCATTGTCCAGGCCTGTCCCATAGCCAGGAAGAGGGACAGGTCATCAGGCTCCCAAGGCAAGAGTGAGTCCCCAGGGACACCCTGAGTCCACCCCCTGCACTCCCACAGTCCTTAGGCTTGAGCTCCATCCAGCCAGGTCTCTGGTGGTAGGGCCTTGCTGTGCTCCAAGGGAGCAGCTTCCTAGTGTCAGGCCTCAGGGAAAACCTGGGAATCAAGGCTCAAGAGCAGACGTGAACAGGGTGGGCTTGAAGCAGCTAAAGGCCTTCCATACCAACCGGCTCAAGAAGATGCTGACCAAGTGTCCTTTGGGTCAGAGAGGCCGATTCTTTGAGCTGTGGCTATCTTAGACCAACGAGGGGCTGTAAAGCTGGCCAGAGCAGGATGCACAGGTCAAGGGCCTACAGTACTCCCTTTGCCATCAGGTCCAAACAGGACAGAGAGCTCCAAGTTACTGTCCCCCAGACTTTGGGCCCTACCTGTGGTCCTCAGGATGGGGCCTTCCTGCCCCTCAGCAGAGCCCCCAAGGTCCATGTCTCCCCAGGGCCAGGGGCTGGGGGATCTGCCCAGACCACACGGAATTCACAAAGCCCCCTTCACCTCCCAGCCCAGCTCAGAAGATGACCTAGGAGGAAGGTCATGATGGCACTGGGACCAGGATGAGCTCATGGGCCTGGTGGGAAAGGCAGAGAGAAGGGAGGGAAAGAGGAAAGGCGAGATACAGAGACAGAAGAAGGGCAGCAGGTGGCAGGATGGTAATGGGAAGGTACACACAGGCCTGCTTCCAGTTACACTCTGCACACATGACTTCCTGCACACACAGCTCAACACAAAGCACTGCCAACACATGGAACTCACTGCTCACATCCTGGACACACATACTGAATCTGAGTGACTGCTCTTCACACTCCCTGCTGGGCGCATGCATGCACACACGTTCTGTCACTCACTGGCAGCCCTGTGCCCTGCCCATCCATCCCTGCCCAGCTCCCGCTAGCCCAGCCCTGATCTGGGTTCTGACTGCTAGACAGATGCCACCCCAAAAGAGAGCATATACGTGTGCAAGACACAGGATAGCCTACAGGAGGAACATGCCATGTTCCTACTTCAGATGCTGAGTAGGGTATGCCCAAGTACACGTTGCTGTGTGCTCCTGTGTGTCTCCACATATACATTCTCACAGCGGAGGCACAATGTCCCTGGGCCTCTGCCTTCCTCATCTGGTGGCCCGATTTCTTGCCTGCAGGGGTCATACTGAGGCTGACAAGAATCCATCTGGGACTGCCTAGAGAGCCCAAGGGCACTCAAGAGAAGGATGGGAATCAGCCCCTGGTAGGCTGGCCTGGGGAACAGACCCAGGGTGAGTGGGATCAATCAAGGCCATGCTGCCTTGCAAAGCCTGAAGAGATGAGGCCCACCTGGCGTGGGGCTGTGGGCATCGGGTGGACGGCACCATCTGTGGCTCTGCTGCCGCGGCCTCTGACCACCTGCGCCTGGGTCCATGGCAGGGCCTGAGAAGATGAGGAACAGGGGGTGACAGGGGCTGGGGGAGCAGGCTCGGGCTGCCAGATTCTTACACCACACAGGCCAGGAACATATGGGAGCACATGGGTCCCAGAGTATACATGTATATGCACGTGTATGTGCACACACACACACACACACAGGCTCAGCACACCCCTGCACACACACACTTGTCCCTTAGTTTCAGTCACTCTCACACATGCCCTATGAGGTCATACCAACTCACACACATGCCCACATGGAAATGGAAAAAGGGCAGAAGCAGGCAGGGTGGAGCAGAGCTGGGGAAGGGACAGCTCCTCCTAAGCTGTCCCTCTGACCCTGACTGGGAGGAGGAAGGCAGCTCTCCTCCAGGCCACATGGCAGAAGATGACTCAGGCACCCAAACACCTGATGCTGAGGCCGCTACAAAGCCCCCTGACTTGGCTGCGGGCATGGTCCACAGGCATAGGTGAGAGAACTGCTGCCATATGGGGGCGAACGCTTGCTATGTGCCAGGCACAGTGCTAAGAGCTTGGGAGCACCTGCTCACCTCCTCCTCCTCACACCAACCTGTGAGAAAGGCAGCTATGAGCCCCATTTTTGGGTAAAGAACGTGAGGCGAAGGAGTTACATAGGTCACTTACCCAAGGTCACAGGGCTCAGAGGTGGCAGGGTCCGGGCTTATGCCCATCCTTCCATCAGGACCCTGGAAGGCAGCCACCAGCGGGGATGGCACAGGCCAGGGTGAGCTGAGGCTTACCTGCGCACGGCGGCCACGGTTCACATAGGTGCACATAGGGTTATAGGCTCCTGTGCCGCACACATACAGGTGGGTTCGGTTCCAGGGCTGGATGAGCCTGATGAAGTTCCCACACTCACCCTGGGGCAGAGAAAAAGCTGCACAGGTGCCCAGATACCTGGCCAGCCTCATCCCTCTCCAGGGACCCACTCTCCCCCACCTGAGGACCCTGCTAAACTCACGTTGCCATCCTTGCCTGACAGCACACATTCTTCAATGCGCTGTGGGGAGGCCGCCCAGTGGATCTGCCAAAAATGGAGATCAGAGGTTGCAGCCTACTGCATGGGCCCTCACTCCTGGGCTCCAGACCCACCCTTGTGTCCTACTTCTGGACTTGCCCTTACAATGAGGGGCTCACGGTTGATGTCATGCAGGTCCAGGGACAGCACATAGTCCTTGCTGCCCACATACATGCGGTCGTGGTCTTCATCCTTAAACAGGATACGGTAGTCAGTGGTGTTGAGCAGAAAGTTGAAGAAGTGGGCAGTGCCTGTGGACTTAAGCTCTGTGGGGGAAGAGCAAGGCACCAGTCAAGACCATGCAGCTGTCATCCCTTTTACAGAGAGGGCCCTGAGGTCCCCCCTACCACACATCTTCAGCCTCCAGCTTTCTCTCCCTGGTCCTGACAGGTGAGCAGACCAAGGAAGAAGCCACACCCAAAGCTAAAAACCAACTCACTGCTGGCCCCAGTCAGTCTTGGTGAAAGGGCTGGGGCACAGGCCAGCATTAGTATCAGCATCAAAGTCTTTGTTTTGTTAGAAGAGAGTTAATCTCCCACTCGTGGAGCTCACACAGGAGCCCAAAAGGGTTAATGGCCAGGTGAGAGCTTGCAGATGCTGTGTGGAGCCTAGATGTCCTCGCCCTGGCTGCCCATCAGATGTAAGGCACACAGCTCAGTAGAGTAAGTACTTGCCTGACAAGCTCAAGGTCCCAGGTTCAGTCCCCAGTACCACAAAAAAAAAAAAAAGTAAGGCACAGCTGTGCATGGTAAGGTCCCCACCTGGTCTGAGGAGCCAGTAAGGACACCGAAAAGCCTGAGGGAGTCCCACTACCTTATAGACCTCCAGCTTTGCCCAGACTCCTGTAAGGCCACTGTGAACCAGCCAGGACTCATCTGTGGGAGGGAGATCTCCCCTTAAGCTAGAGTCCCAAGGGCTGAGGCTGGTCCAGTTGGGCCCTCCTCTATTTTCTCTTCTGTATGCACCTAATACTCTCGACCCTTATCACCAGGACATCGGGGAAAGTCTTTCTTTCTTTTTCTTTCTTTTTTGTATTTTTTAATACAGGGTCTACAGGGTCTCGCTACACAGATCGGACCCATAGTGATTCTCTTTTCAGCCTCCCAAGTGCTGGAATGACAGTTTTGCACCACTATGCCCAGTCTCAATTGCCATCTCAGTGAGCCCCAGGGGCAGGGCTGGCATGGCATGCCCAGGATCGAACCCTGGCTGCTGCACTCTGCCGAATCAGGCAGAGCTATCTGGCTGCCCTTGGGAAAGTCGTTCTTCCTAAGAATGAAGAACAGGAGGGAGCTCAGCCATTGATGAGCTAGAGGGTTTGACATGGGACTCCAGGAAGCCTGGGAATCTGCTTTGGGGGAGCCCAGGTGGTCTCTTTGGCAAACCCTGCCCCCACACCCAGCTATTTTTAGCTCAGGAGGAAAGAGAACATTTAGATGAGGCTGATGAATATTCACATGCATGGCGGGGGGGGTTGCAGCACATGCATGTATATGCCTGGTACAGGTATACACGCACACTCTACAGCAGACAAGGTGCTCACTAGTTCATCAAGAGGGTCACACACACACACACACACACACACACACACACACACACGGGCGCTACCAGTTGGTAACACACTTGACAGGTCAGGTAATCAAGGGGGAGGCCTGAACCAAGCTCCAAGGCACCTGGAGGGAGAGAACAGCTGTGATTCAGGCTCTGAACACAGCTGAAGGTATCACCAGCAGGTGGCTGTCACTGACTGGCCTGGTGACCCTGACTCCAACTGGTGCACCAGGGACCCTGGAATGGGCTAGTGAGGCTATTCCCGGGAGCAGCTTCAGATAAAAACTCTGGGATGTGCAGGGCTGGGTATGTGAGGTAGGTAGTGTGGGCTGAGAGCCAGGGAATTCAATGCTGATTTAATGCAGGTCTGATACCAGGAACTCACCCTTTTGGGCTGGGGGTCAGGGCCAGACCTTGCCCTGCCCAGACATGACTATGCACCAACAAGGCAATACAGGTGATGACCTTGGCCAGCCATGGGTTGCAGGGACGCCAGGACGCCGAGGGATCAAAAGGCCGATCCCTGCTTGGCTATGGCCTCACCCGCCTGTCCAGCGGTGCCTTTGAAGTCCTGGGCAGGGCAGCTTGAGCACCTGTCTTGCACCTGTTGTTGGGCCACTCGGAGTCCCCCGCCTGGCCACCCAGTCATAGTGACAACAGGAAAGTAAACATTCCCCCACCCCCAGGGCTGGAAAGTGGCCAGAGAGGAAGTGGGACTGCCAGTAGAGCCCCTCCAGGCTGGGACAGCCCGCCAGGGGTTATTTATACCCTGGCTGGGGGCATGGCCTTGATTGTGCCCTTACTTGTCCTGCTGGGCTGAGGAGCACTTTGGGGGCAATGGAGAGGAGGGGGGAAGAGGCTCAAACGCGCATCTTTAGACACAGCACCTGGGTGGAGTGGAGTTTTAGATACCAGGCTCTAGCTCATCTCACTCAGCAGATGAGAAAATAGTCCCAGAAGTGGGGCAGGCCACCAGCCCTGACCTGACATTCTGTTTCTGCACCCGTCAGTCTAACCCTGGGCAGGAGGTAGAGTGTGCCTCTCACTGAGTCACCAAGCACCTATCATGTGTACAGCCTGTGGTCACACATCCAGTTTGCAGGGGAAAATACTGGGACACAGGGCAGGGAAGTCACAGGTCCCTGGGTGTGGGTGTGAAAGAGAAAAGGAGAGAGAGAGAGAGAGAGAGAGAGAGAGAGAGAGAGAGAGAAAATGGGAATGAATTAACTCCCAGCCGGGTCCGCGGATGAAGGAGGGGAGCCTGTAGTGGACTGACTGCCAGAAGGGTCAGGGCCGGAAGGTGACTCGTCCTGCGTCAATAAGGCATATGACTCAGGACCCCCAGGATCCGTCCCAGTGACCACGGGATATGGCGTCAATAACTTGACACAGGACACTCTGGTATCACAGGACATGATGCTTTCTGATGCATTTGTTGCTATGGAAATGACAGTGGGGGAAGGGAGCCCAAAGGAGGTCACACAAGGTGAGAAAAGGGTCATTTTCTGGCATGGGCTTCATGACCCCACAGTGGGCACTGTGAGCCTCTGAGCTTTATTTTCTACTCCTCACATTGACCTTACATGTAACCCTGTGTATGGATTCTGCTTCAATCTTGGAGAAGCCACAGTGGCATTCCTCCAATTCCCACTCATCCTTGATGGGTAGCAGGCTGCCTTTTGAGGAGTAGAGAATGGGGGTCAAGGATATAGCTCAGTGGCATAAGTGCCTGCCTGGCAAGTGCAAGGTCCCTAGTTTGATCCCCGGTACCAAAAAAAACAAAAACAGAACTACTAAGTTGGTCTGTAAATCTTAATGCCGGGGCGATGGCTCAGTAGAATAACATCCTACCTGGTAAGCGCAGGATCCTGAGTTCAATCCCTGATACTAAAACAACAACAACAAAACCTAGTAGAGAATGGGATAGGTCCTCAAGCCCCTCCCCAGGAAGCAGGCTTCCTTCTAGATGCTACTATCTCTTGGAGGATACCCACTCCCATCCTAATGCTGGGGCTGGAAGCAGAGATGGTGATGAGAAGGCAGGAGCTTCCTGTTGACTCAGCCCTAACCCATATAGTTTCAGCATGTCCTACTCACCTCTAATCCACAGAAGAGAGCTAACTCCTAAAGCACTAATTACACTAGCCTGCAAAAGGGGAAACTAAGGCATGGGGGGATAAGAGGAAGGCTCTGCCTTATTAATCCATAGCTACAGCACCAATGGCTGGGAAAATTGAAACAAGAGGCCCGTGTCAGTCCTATATGCCTGGCCACAGGCAGGAACGCTCTTCAGTCAGAGTGGTAATCATCTTAAGTTCCCAGGTGAACAGTAGAATCAGAATTCTGTCTGTCCCCCTCAACCCGTACACCACAGGGAAAAGAAACTGGGCTGGGGCCAGAGTGGTCAAGTGGGCCTCAGTACCAATCTCTGATACCTGCAGTGTCAGGAAGAGCCAGATCATATTAGGATCTGGCTTCTAAGGAGCTCCCCTTCTAAGGACTCAGGCTAAAAGCACCCAAAGGCCTAAGGTGGCATTAGTGGGTAATGGGTGTGATACAGAGCTAGCCTGCCCAAGTCCTCAGATCAATCCCCAGCCCTTCCCCATTTGTCCCAAGCTCAACCCTACAGGAGGCGTGCCACTCCTCCCCCATGGCCATGGCAATGTCAAGGAAGGGGGGGGGCGTTAAGGCACAATCAGTGGTTCTATGCATGTCAGGATGTAAACCTTGACCTAGGGAGAGAAAGATGTGTCTGAGTGATGCTTTCTGGGAAGGGACCCCACACCCATTCTCTCATTCAGGCTGAGCCAAGGTTGGGTGGGGTGGCATCCGGGAAGGATTTTCCCATCACTGGGAAGGAAGAGCTTATTCTGGCCTCAGACACCTCATTTCCGCCTTTAGGCCTCTCTCAAGGCCATTAGATATTCAGGGTCCCAGTCCAGAAAGGCCTGGCCCAGGTCCAGAGTTAGAACATTCACAGTGCCGGGAGGCATACTCCTGAGAGTGTCTATCTCTTCCTCCCTAGGAAGCAGTGGTTGATGCCTTACTTTAAAGGGCCATGGGCCCTCAGGAGGCGTGTCTACAGCCCTTGCTCAAAACTCCAAATGGACAGCCCCGCCCCCCATTGTGGGTCTCTTGGACACCAGGTCTCAGGCCAGTGAAGCAGGAGCTGCTGCCAAAAGAGGGGTCTCAGGGTAGAAGTGGGCACCCCGCCCCCTTGGTTACAACCCCACAAAGCCATGGGCCCTGACTGACAGTGCCACCTCTTCCAGCAGAGCTGGTGTCCGGGTGATAGACAGGTCCCTGTAGCCCAGCTCTGACCTCTGACCTTGTGTGGGCTGGTGGGGCCCTAATCCCTGAGCTGAAGAGAAATGAGACTGGGGGTGAAGGGAATGGATTGCTGACATGATTCTTTGTTAGTGCTTCTTCCACAGAAGTATGTCCTGACCTTCTGACCTTCTGAGGAGGGAAACTGAGGCAGTGAAGAGTCCAGCAGCAGTGGCCATGACGAGAGGCAAGGCCCAGGCGGTCCCTCAGCCTCTTTCACTCCCCCAAAGCTTTGAGGGGCCCCAGAGGCAGTCCTAGGGGCTGGACTGGCTCCCAGCCTAATCCTCTTTTAATGAGCGGCCAGCCGGAAGGCCTCAGCCCCTGGCCACAGCCCTGCAACCCTGGGAGTCCCAGTCAGGCCAAGATGGGGGTGGGGCAGCCCAGTGCACCTTCCCCTGCTCAGCACACCCACCTCATATACACCTCAGCTGAAGACCAGGCCAATCCAAGGTCTGTCATCTGCAGTAACACTTCCCTAATGCTGCCGTGGCCTCCAGCCCACAGGAGGCTGTGCAGGCGAGGCTGTTATGCTAATTTCCCTGTCCTTCCTGGGTATTCTGGATGGGATGCACTAAAAGCCAGAAGCAGGGTTTGCCTTGGGCTTACACTGCCCCCCTCCCTTGAGAAGTGTGTTCTGGATTTCCCAGGCCTTCCTAAACCATTCCTATCTGCCCCCATCCCATCCCTGGCCCCGCTTTCCTGACCAAACACCCAGAAGCCTCATCAGGCACCATCCACAGGCCCCCTTCCCTGTGCAGGTGAGCCAGGTCGGTGCCAACAAAACCAATTACAACTTGCTCTCACCCAATTAGCAACTAATTATGGCCTCACAGTCCATTCAACATAATTAACATGTAAATGACTCCACGTGTTTATATTCCATAACCATTCTGATTGAATTCAATTTAAATGTCTGAACTGGAGACCCAGTTACCATATTTTACCATGTAGCAATTCACCACCTAGCACTGTCACTTCCCAGGAAATGTGGCTCCTCCAAGAAGCGAGGGACCTAAACCTAGATAAGAGGGTGGAAGGGCAGGTATCACTGGCCCAGAGTGAGGATGGCTGCATTTTCTGTGTCTTTGGCAAATTCATCCCAGAGGTGCAGGGGGACAAGGGGTAGGAAGAACTCCCATGGGACACTCTGATGGAAAACCCTCAGGAACAAGGGGCCCCTTCCTAAGGGCTACTATAAACATCCCAGCTGTTAGGTAAACATTGAACAGGGCAAGAGACACCCAGCTGGGTTAAAACTCTGCTCCACTATTCCCTCCTATTTCAGGGGCTGGGAGGTCTGGTCCTATAGGACCAGGCACACTGTTCCCACGCCCGTTCTGCCCCAGTGCCCACCTGCTCCACCCAGGAGAACAGACTGCAGACTGGCTCATCCCAAGCCAGGAGGAACAGCAGCGAGGTCAGCCCTTAGCACATACCAGCCCAGAACCACAGGTTCTATACCCTGTCCCCTAAGGACATCCAGTGTCCTGGCAGAGGGGAGCTCTCCTGCCTAGGTGCTTTCTCCTACCCCTGCCCTGCCCATAGTCCTGATTGTTCCAGGTCTGGGCTGGTGGTTCAGAGACCAGGACTCCTACACTGACCCTTAGCATGCAGCTGCATGTGAAAGCACACAAAAGCATTTGCCGGGTGAACAGAGGCCACAACTGGGCTGGGTTTGGGAAGGACACATGTGATCAAGAGATGTCCTTGTGCAAGGGATGAAAGGAAGTGACTAGGGCCAGGCAAGCAGAACATGGTATGCACCTCCAAAGTGTAAAGGTGGCGGCCAGGGACACAGCTCAGCAGCGCAGCACCTGCCTGGCAAGCACAAGATCCTGAGTTCCATTCCCAGAATACACACACACACACACACACACACACACACACACACACACACAAAAGGTAAAGGGGGTAAGGAGAGGGTTAGTCCTGAGGGGAAGGGGTACCCTGATTCCATTCTCAGGTGGAGAAAGTGAAATAGTCTTCTGAGGCTGCCTCCAGTTCCACAGGCCCCAGAGCCACCCCTCCTCCCACATTCCAGACCTGCCCCGGAAACCCCTCACTCCTTCCTCCACCACCTCCTCCTCCTCCCCATGACTGCAAAAGACAACAAACTCTCCATGGCTCATTTACTCTGATAAATCACCCAGACGGACAGGCTGGTGGGCGTCAAGACCCTTCCCCTGCCCTGGAACCAGTCCCCTCTTTGCTGCCCTCTGGAATCCTGCAGACGCTGCAAGCCCCTTGTTTCACCCTCAGAGAATGACTGGATAATCAGCCCCCTTGCTAACATTCTGATGGAAAAACTGAGGCACAGAACAGATAGATCCATGATTAGGCTCAGCTCTGCAGCCTACAGTGAGGCTGGCAGACAGTACAGAGACAGCAACAAGTCCTCCACATGGGTTGGTGCTGGAACAGGAAGGGTAGATCAAGATGACAGGAGGGGCCAGGGAGATGGCTCAGTAGAATAAGCGCTTCCCTGGCAAGCACAAGGGCCTGAGT
>NDGN011479397.1:0-12793 GCA_002564285.1 Tympanoctomys barrerae
GCTGAGCCATTTGGCAGGCCCTTATTTCCTTCAAATAACTCAAGCTTACCTTTTTTATGATAGTGCTCTAACAATACCTGTTAATTAGTTGACTTATTTTTTTAATTAGTTGACATGATTATTATAGGTTAAATTACTTTTTTAAATGACTTTTTAAACTAAGACAAAAATCTATAATTATGATATTCTACATCAACACTGTCCAAAATTTCTTTTTTAATTATTTTGAAACATTTTTCTTTTACAATATTCAAATAGTATATATTTACAGTGCATAATAATTTCATCAGAATATTATATAAATATCAGCACACAAGTCATAAAAATATTTAAACACTTACAATATTCACTTATTTAGTGAATGAACTCTGGTCTAACATTTGTGATATATGTAGATGCTAAAATTGGTAGCCAAGTGGTAAAAGGGCATGTTGTGATTCTAGGTCAAACTCAACACGAGGCAATTCTTCTTAAGTGTGTGACTCATCTCTGTTTGCACAAAGCTACTGATAAAACCACAATATCCCGACATTTGTCTCAAGTCTACTGTTGTCTCACTTCCATATGGTACAAGTACAGACATAAGTTTTACTTTTGCAATTGAACTTTTCACACCCCCAAAAGTCAGAAATTCAGGCGGCTAGTGGTGTCTGCAGCTGGTATAGTATCCTCATTGTGGGCAGTGTCATATGAAAAATATTTCAATTCCAAGCCCTAAGCAGAAGCAGTCATTAATGAAATGCAGGCTGTACAATGAGATCATATGATGCACAGTTTTCAACAGCCATCGTAGGAATGCTGGAGAGATGTGGAATGTGAACACAAATCAAGTTCTTACTGCCAGAAATGAAGGAAATAAAAAATTGAAGGAATGCTTTCACTGACTTAGAAATTGTTCAGGAAACAACTGTTAGCCACTCTCTTGAAAGAAATTTCAGTTTAAGAATCCACAGACTAAATAATCACAAGTTGGGTATAGAATAACAGTAAATAATTTTAAACATAATGACACATGACAAGATTATTCACAGTAATAGGCAACCATCAAGATCATAAAATGATTTCCCTAAAGGCACATGTGGAATTTGCTTATTTAATAAAATATATTCTCACCAGTCTGTACATTTTTAAATAATATCTTATTTGGGAAACATCCAAGTTCATGGTTTATTTTTACTGAAATACTTGAAGAACACTAAATAAATTGCCAAGAGTAGCACAACATAATTTTCAATGGAAACTGTGGAAATAATCACATTTTATTATTTTTTACTTGTGAAAGAAGAGATAAAAACATTGCATGTTTCTTGTAGCAATAAAGTTTCTTCATTTGAGGGTAAAACCAATTTAAGTTAGTTCACTTTTAATCAATTTTCCAAATTATTAAACTCTTTCAAAATGCAACGTTTTTCAGATGAAGACTTTCATAGAATAAAAAGGACACAATGATAAGAAAACAATGTACAGCCTACTGTACGTGAGTATGATTACACATTAGATTATTCCAAAAATTTTAATAACATATATTTCCTACTATAACATGAATCAAATGTTCAAATTATTACATTATCTTTATTTTCAGCTCTCAAGTACACAATAGACATATAGCTCTTGAGAACTTCATTGGAACTGGAAGGACTATATTAAATAATTTTATTGTCATAAACAGTGCTTAGGAGAATAACTGCTGTGTATCTCCTACAAAATATGTCTACAGTAAATCTGAGAAAGCCTTACATTTTTCTACAGCTGTTATCCATAAAATCTTTATGTGTCTCAGGCACACCACCTGGCATTAAACACCAGATTACATTTGGAACAGTGACTAACTGAAGTAGCCCACTGAACATAAAACAATACCGAAATGTCTCAAATGAAGAGTAGAGTTGAATCATACTACGGTTTCCAACAAGTGAATAGGTCCGTACAAAGGAATTGGTGAATTCCGCTTTTGGTGTACTACGCTAATGGTATGACCTCCATGACATGAACGTGAACAGCGGGGACCAGAGCTACAGTTAGGAAGTTTCAGCCTAAGGTTCATTTGCCTAGTATCTCCTTCCCCTACTGTAGTCATGATTTGATATTAAAGAGAACATAAGAGAACCAGAGACAACTACCACAGGTGTGGTTTGGGGACAGTAGATTTTAAGCGTCTTGAGTAAACATATCACATGGTCCTTTTATTTCAGTACTACATCTTGCACACTATTATTTATTTATTTATTTGTTTACTTACTTACTTACTTATTGCAATACTGGGGATTGAACTCAGGACCTTGTGCCTGCCAAGCAAGTGCTTATTCTACTGAGCTATCTTCCCAGCCCCATCTTGCACACTAGACACTGAATTTAATAGAAAACTCTTGAGGGAAAATTATTCCAGGTAATATATGAGGTGTATAGATTGCACCATTGAACAAAATAGAGCAAAACATTACTGTTAATACATTCAGAAGAAGGGTTAATATAGAAAAGATAAACTTGCCCCAAAAAAATCCCTGCCATAAAATGTTTACATTCTAGTAGGGAAAGGAATCAACAAACAGCATGAAACAGTCAACTCTACAAAAGGCAAGAAAATAATTATGAAAGTTAGAAAGAGTTCTAGCAGGAGAACAAGAAACGGAAAGGTTTATTGTACTAAATTAAATTGTCAGGTAATAACACTAAGCAGGTAGAGTGCATCAAATATTTGAAGAAAGTGAAGGAATTTCCACATAGACATCTCAAGGATAATTGAAATGGGCAAGCCTTCCTCAAGGAAGGGCGGTTGGTAAATGCAGAGCAACCACGTTGGCCCGAAGTTGTGGGAAGACCAGGTTGAAATTACACATTCCCACCCAGTTAAGTAGGCCTTAGTGAGGGTGAATTACCTGGTACTGCTAATGCAAAAGGATGGCATAGTAATAGCAGCATTTGCTATTTAACTAACATTTACTAACAAATCTAAATAGGTAGAGAATTGAACACTGACGTCATTAGTCTAAATCTTTTTTCTCCTTTTGTTCAGCTACTCATTTACTTCCCAGCTCTCCTTTTCTAATTTTTTCACCCAATATAGATGAGCAGCAATAAGGGACAGAAGGAAAACACACTGACTTCTTACGAGCTGGGTTATTTCCGCAAGTTTCTCTGCCTTGCTAAGCAAAGGTATTGTGCCATGAACGGCACAGGAGAGGCAGGGCGGAAGGAGGTAGATGTAGCGCAAGCCTTCGAGGATCATTGAAAATAGAGGGTGTTCCAACTGTGGGGCAGTGTTGATGAAGCACAGAGGCCCACAGATTCCTATAGATGACACTTGCTCCCAGCAATGACATTTGCTAAAAATGTACTCATTCCGAAATTTTAGAAGTGCAGAAGCATTAATCCTTGAGAAAGTATCCTTACAATTAGCTGTGTTATCAAAATTCACTTGCCAGTATATTAAACATTTGGAGATATATGGACATTTTCTTCACAATAGAGGTAAGAATGTAGTAAACTTTCCTTTAAAAATGTACCAACTTATGCTAATGTTAATTGTTAAAATTAACAAAACTTTTAAATTGTATAGTTTATTATCATATTACTGTTAATTACTCCTCCAGAAAACTTTAAAAACATCCCTCATGTTTTTCTTCAAAATTAGTACAGAAGGCTGGGGAGATAGCTCAGTGCACTAAGTCCCTGCTTAGGCAAGTGCGAGGACCTGGGTTCGATCCTGGCACCACATGCCAAGCTGGTCTTGCCCCCAGGCATGCTGAACTGGCTACCAAAAGCAGGGTTGGTGGTGCATGCTTATAATCCCAGCACTGGGGAGGCTGAGACAGGAAGATCACCACAAGGCCAAGCTGCATAGTGAGACCCTGTACCAAATAAATAAATAAAATATTATTTAAAAAAATTGGTTTCAAATTTTTCAAAATTGGGTATATAGTGACAGAATTTTTGAGAGAGTACCTTCTAGACAGGAGTAACAGAGTACCCAGCAAGGCACTGGAAGGTGAAGCAAATGTACTTTCAGTGTGTTATCCACAAGTTCTTCTAGCAGGAAAAATTTCCAGGTCAATTTAAAGAAAGTATTCAAAGTCTTAGAAATGTATATCACTAAACTTTGTAATGAATACTTAATGGAAAGACGCAATTATTGGTATAACCCAATTCAAGATATTAAAAGACAGTTGGCTGTTTTTGGAACTAAAACTATATTGAACAAAATTTTATGTTGAGGTACTTTAAAATTATTATTTAAATATTTTCATATAAATTAATATTGAAGAAAATTTTGAAGATTTAAGTGACTTTTTATTACATGGATAACATTTTCCTTTTGAAAGTTCTTTAAAATTTAGTGATTTGAATTTGAGAAATGAAGAACATTATCAAAACGGCAATGTTTTATGCTTCCATATTGAAGATACCTTTGTATTACTGTAATTTTTTAATAGAGACCATCAATATTGCCTAACATGGTTTTTGTAATAAATTATTTTGAAAAAATGTTTACTGTTCATAGCAAGATGATTATACCTGCATATGTTGGTATATGGGTAATAGCAATAACAAATAATAACAATAAAATCTCACAGAATGTTGTACATTGGTGAGACATGACACCTCACACGTAGCAGGGAGCACACAGCCTCAGAAGACATAATAACCATTTCATCGTGCTGCAAAGTTAACACACGAGAAGGCAAGCTCCAGGCAGGAACAGAACCTAGACTACAACTAACCACCTTCCAGGCTAGTCACGAGAACCAAGTAGAGTCTGGCAGTCACCCCTTTGGACATTAAAAACTCCCGCCAGGTGGGCAAGTTTATGAGCAAACTATTAAATATTGGCCTGGCATCTGCTTCAGTCAGGGTGTAAACCGAAAGGAGGAGAAGTGCAAAAACATTTCTGAACAATGTCTAGTAAACTAATGTGAGTATTAAGACTCTTCTTCCTGTTAGAAATCTGACACCTAGCAAATGAAACATAAAGAAGCCTTCCTCTGAAAGAGAGAGAAATGGGCTTCGCTGATGGGTAGATGGACTATTATTTGTGATTACTGTAATTTTTTGACAGAGTCCACCAACACTGCGTAGCATGGTTTTTCATAATAAATTATTTTGAAAAATATTTAATGTTCCTAGTAAGCTGATTATTACTGCATATGTTGGTAAATGTGTTTGCAACTACTCAAAGCAGCTCATTTTGTCTACTTTGTATTATGTATATTTTATCTGTATGTGCATTTATCTGTGTCCATTTATTCAGTCATTCATGCCTTTTCTCAAACATACTGTACATGTTAAGGGTAAAAGTTATTCATTCTGCTCCATAAACTTATTTCCGGTATAAAATAAATATAATGCCATATTTAATTAAAACAAGTTGAGGGTGTTTTCCATCCTTCCATCTTCAGTGCCATTCTTTTTTATTAATGAATATCTTGGGTGCCACTGAATACATGGTAATTCTAAGGATCCTGGTCTTATTTGATTTTATGAAAATGACAAAACATATTGAGAGCAAAATGGTATAGTTCAGAGGATATGGAATGTGACGACTTAGTGCTAGCTGAATATTTATATTTAGCAGATAACTTATAGCAAGAAGAAGTGAAGACATAATTTTTCAGTCATACACACAGTTTTAACATGAAATATTTATTTTTAATTATTTATTTATATTTGTGTATTTAGTACAGGGTCTTCAGGGTCTCACTACCTAGATCGGATTCCTAGTGATCCTCCTGTTTTCAGCCTCCCTAACGCTGCGGGTGGAGGCGCGCGCCACCGCGCCCAGTCTCCATCACCATCTCGGGGCGCCCCGGGATGGGGCAGGCCCGGCACGCGGGAATCGAGCCTCCACTGAGCGCCGCGCAAGCGGGCGCCTTGATCTGCCGCGCTATCTGGCTGGCCCTATCCGACCCTCGCGGTGGCCCTGCAGCTCAGCAGCGTGCAAATACCAGGAGGTGACGGCTTGTGCCGAGTGAATGTGACAAAGTCGACTTCGTGCATGTGACTTGAAGAGGCGATATCAGCAGGTGAGTTACACCACGTTTCTCAGGGCAGTTCCGAGGCTTGTCAAGTTCGCAGACAGGCAAGGCACTTTACAGACTGCCTCGCGCAGAAGGTTGTAAATGTCAGTGAGGACGGCCCACTTGAATAAAACAAACCTATATATCTAAATCTGAAGACCAAAATGAAGAGAACAGGTGACTCGCACTTGTGGGTGACACAGCAGGAGGATGAAGCAGGGTCGTTTCTACCAATTGTTTTCCTCCTTAGATTATCATTTTCCTAAGGCTTAGAAAAATAACTGTAGTCACCATTGTATTACCATTGGTCCCAAAAATATTTTAAACATCTTAGTACACTGAAATCTAAGGAAGGAACCAGTGAGATAGCTCAGCAGACTAAGTGCCTGCTTAGGCAAGCGCAGAGACCAGGGTCCATCTCTGGTACTACATGCCACACTGGCCCTGTCCCCAGGCATGCTGATCTGGCCACTAAAACAGGGCGTGGTGGCCCAAGCTCGCGATCCCAGCACTGGGGAGGCTGAAAAAAGGAGGATCGCTGTGAATCCAGCCTGTGTGGTGAGATCCTGTACCAAGTACATTAATAATTGAAAAATAATAACAATAAATAAAGCCAAAGGAGGGAGTTACTAAAATAAAGTTCATCCATCACACCGGCATAGAGTATGTGGCATTCTATTTTGTGACGAAAAAGTCATGTGCTTAGTTGCTAACCTTCAAACAACCAAAGCACCACAACATTTATAAATCAGAAACGAACTACTGCATGTAAGAAAAAAAATACAAAAACGTAGCGGACCTCAACAGCAGATAGGAAAATTAACATTTCAACAGTTCTTGCCTTTTATCTCATTCTTCATAGTACACAGGTTTTTCTTTTTTTTTTTCCAGAAAGGTAACAATTTAGTTTAGAAAGATTCAGAGTTACAAAAAACATCTGGAATATGGGACAAGAAATATTGGCTTATTTCCCTCTTGGCCCCTCCCTATGAAGAATTTAATAGATCTGTTTTGGTAGTTTTAATCTCCAGAGCACCTCAAGCTACACTGTGGAAACATCATGCTTGGTCATTTATATTGGAAGGAACACCTGGTGATGAAATCAAATATACTCTTTCAAATAGTGCTTTTGCCTTTAATCATCAAACTTTTCATCAAATACGACATAGGTGTGTGTGTGTGTGTGTGTGTGCGCGCGCGCGTGCGCGCGTGTATCTGAACATCTGGACTAGAATTTAGACCACACTTTCAGTAGATTTACAAAAATTGCAGCATGTTCTTAAGTTTTGCACATAATTTTGCCTTAACCCTGACGCTTTACTTATTGCATACTGTCCTGCAGGATAAGGTACAGACAGTTTTCCTGATATGAACGCAAAAATATCTCTGACCTTTGTCCTGGAAATATATGACACTGATGATTTTTAAAAATTAAAAAAATAATTTCTGGATTTAATATGCTCCTCTTCCATAATAGTTTTTAAATGATCGTTTTAGTATTTACTATCAGTGATAAAATGCTTTTAGTTAATATTTAAAATATTCACAGGTGAAATCTGCTAATAACATTCAGCATTAAATTTTGTTACTGAAAAGCTTATTATTGCTAGTAAAAATTCAATATTGAGAGTGCGTTGATCTAAGGAAGACTGGAAGATGAAGTTATTTGACACAGAATTTATAAAACCAGGTAATCTACAAAATACCATTGCTATATTCTTTTACTATAAACTATTGTTTTATTGTAAAAATTTTAAATCTGGTGTCAGAGTAAGCACCTAAATTTTAAAATTAAAGAAATTTCCACATAATTGAAAATGTAATAAAACACTCTACATTTTAAGTGATCCATCCTTTAAAATTGGCAGACTATACCAAAGCTATGCTATCATTAATAACACTCAAAATATATAATGGACCTCTACATATTCCAATTAAAAATAGAAGTCCTTAAAATATTTGAGTGTTTATAGTCTATAAAGATTTCCAGGGACATTTTTATTAATTTGACACAGATACGCCTTCATTTCTAATGTTACAAACCTGAATCATTTTAAATGCAATTAAAAGTGGTTATGAAAGAGTGTGGACTTCCTTGTGAAGTAGGAAATCACTCTTGTGATTAACATGCTAACGAGCTCACGCTGGCAGAATAGATTGGGGTTTTAAAACCCCAATTACTTTTGTATGATTATCTATTTACCAGTACACAGTCTATTTTCATTTTTCATCTAATACAAAATCGGCTTGCTTACATTTTTAGCACAGCAATTAATATTTACAATAATTATGACATCAAGCACTGCTGAGAACTCCAAGGAAACCATTTACGCCAGTCCTTTTCCTTTATATGTGGTTAATATCCTTTTATAACTTAATACTCTATATGCAGCCACCTTTATGCCAAAATCAAAACCGAGACCTATTTTCTTCTGTTATTTAAATTTAGTTGTAAAAACATATCATTTTAGAGTGTTAGCAGGAAGACAGTTATCATAAAACTCAAATTTTAAGCCTGATGAGAATAACATGTAAAGACAGTTTAATCGATTGCAGCAACAAAAATAAATATATATTGAGAATAACAAATAATGTTCCATGAATCTTTTCTTTTAAAAGTAGTGAGACAATCCTGAACTTTCACTAACATGCTTTGATTCATACCTGATACGTATTGTGCACACACACACACACACACACACACACACATTTTTCCAGACTTCTAAAGAAAATTATAATGCATTAATGACAGGAACCATGGTAATGGAAAAAGGTCACCCTCTCTTGAACACCTTCTGTTTTAAACCATTATATATAAAGACATTCGAGAAAGCAACGAATTAAAAGCCAGCCTTTGTGCAACCCATTACTGAAATATTATAGAATAATCTATATCAAATGTAGAGGAATAGCAGATTCTTTTGGATCTAAATTAACTGCAGCCATAGAAACGCTTTTATGCTTATTATGCATCTGCATGTTGATTCAATTATTAAAAGAACACCTGACAGCATCAGACTTATTTAATTGAATTAATTAAACTGGATGAATAATCACTGAATTCCTTTTGTGTGAAATTTGTCCTGAAAAGTAACACTGGCATTTAGAAATTGCAAGTAATTTGCATGGTGAAATACAGTGAAAATAGAAATCTCTTATTTCAGTTTTCTGTGTGCCCTCCCCACTTCTCATATAAGGCGAATGAACAGGTAGATCCTTGTAGTAGATATTTTCTCTTTTTTAGTATAGACGTATGAGTACGTTTGTCAATATACAATTTTCAACAATTTCCTCGCTATCACAAATAAATTTTCCTTTTATGTGGAAAGTGTGGTACAAACTCTCAGTCTCCCTAAAGAAGCAATGACACCAATGTATTCTTGAATCCCTTGAATTGCTTGTTTCAAATACAGATTGCCAAGACAGAACGTTTATCATCACCAGAATAAGAAAGTGCTTGTTTATAGGCAGAAGTGAAAACATGATACAATATGACAAAGTATCAGAAGAGTCTCTCTCATACATATTTTTTGAATAAGGAATCTGTCCCTTTGTGATTACTCACCTAAGGTTTATGCCTAGGGTGTATAGATGAGATGTTAGGCGTTTTATCAAGATAAATATTTGACATTTTTATACATATAATATTTTTCAAGAATGAAAACACAACACTTCCTACATAAGGCTTTCCCTGAGTCAAGTTCATAAATAAAGTACTAAAAGAAAAAAATATGCAAGGTCTGTTTTTGCTGTGATATCAAAAGGAAGAGAACATTGGTAACATTTAACATATTCACAGTGCGCTTGCTGGCAGCACTTCCAGTTTCTGACCGTGAGTTCTGGAGAATCACAAGAGGGGACTCATTTCTTCTCCTTAGAGATCCAGTTTTTTTTTCACCACCCTCTTGCCACTGGGAAGACTCAGCCATATCTGCTAGTGCTAATTCATTACTAACAGTAAAACTTGGTGCATCTGTAAAAATCCGCATTCACACAGACCATATGTACATACACTTCTTCCTTTTCTGTTGTGTAGGAAAATCATTATCCTTTCATTCTTCACGTGAAAATCACTCCACACCACTTTTGTCATGCTTCTTGTTTAGGAGAGGCTGTTTACCATAATAAATTACGGTATTTGAAATCACACACCATTTAGCATTCACATTCTTCGGATTAATGAACCCTTTCAACATTCAGGTTGGGCCGCTCTTGGATTCTGTTCACTTTAAAATTGCACTTGATCCTTTCAACCCTGACCACGTACTTTCTTCAAGTTAGCCTTATTTATACATTTACTTTGCATTCATCAGAAATATTGTCATATACGTCGTCATACATCTTGCAGTAAATTTTATGCATAATAATTATTTTTGAAATAAAACTGGAATATAAAATACAACTCACAATTTTATGATTCAGAAAGCAACTGAAGTAATTCAATGAGTAGCAGAGGGAAATTTTTAGCCTTCTATGCAGTCTGTCTTTCTGATTTAAATTACAGACATGATAAATATGTAAACTGTTATAAATCACTTTTGAAAAATCTATGTATCTATACTAGTACCCATGTTAATAACCATAGTGGTTAGATTTCTATTTTATATAAATTATACAAAATATGTTGGCATTGCCCCCGTTCTTAATACCAGTTTATTATAGCTTTATTTCATAATATTGGATGTGGAAATGGAAACAGTGCCATCATGTGATGCTTTTCAGACTTCACTTCGTATGGTCTCAATGTCTGAGCATATAGCTGCACACAAATAAGGCTTCTCAGCAAAGCAGGGGAAGGCTGTGCAATTCATCACACAGTGCTTTGCATCCGTGTCCAGCACTCGTGTTCTTTTGTAAAACATTAAGAACACTTTATACATCTTCAATAGGTATAAACTCAGCACTTACATGTGTATATCTATGTAACCAAACACAGGGACATGCTCCTTTCACTGAAAACCTACCACGTGTCCGTTGTAGCTCCCCCAAATCGTCTATAACTGTTTTCTATCTTTAAAAATAAACAGGTATTGCATTAATGAGAAAAATAATTCTTTTAACTGTGAAAAATTAGATTTTGGTGAGAAAAACTAATGTGGAGTGTAGATATCAACCCTAAGCAAATTAAAAAACATGTCCAACTTTCAACATATTTTTCCTGCTGTTTCTTTTTCCCTATCAGGGAAACATACATATGTGTTTTCCATTGACTTAAGACGCAAGCAGTACAATCTGTATAGATCCGATGAGAGGTGCATCAATTCTTGCAAGGAGGTGCACAAACATCAAGCCCATTTTTAAAGCTACATTAAATTTCAAAATACATAATAATAGTACAGATATATGAAAGCCTGCATTATAAATCAAATCATCCTTTGCTCTATTCCTTGTACTTCTCTTAATTAAGACCAATTAATTTTTAAAACTTGTTTTCTTCATTCAAAGGAGTGAATTTAGGAGACACTTCTTTTCTTTTTAGACCTACGCCACACAAATGTAGTTTACATCTTAAGGACAGGCATCTACATTTCAGAGTCTGACACTTACGGGTGCTGTGTTCACCTTGGATCACAATCTGAAAACTGCATAAGTTCTTACAGCTTCTAGGGACTCAAGGTTGATTTACACCATATTTCTCTGTAGTACATGCATATTTCAAGGTGTTTCATTATAAACTTTTGCCAGCAAGAGAGAAAACTATAGAATCATAATCAATTACAAGGCAAGAGTTAAAAATATTGATGGCATTATACAAGTATTACTTAAGTAATTACCATGAATCTAATTCTGTGCATATCTTTTGTGAAATTCTACAGCACAGTACTAAAACTTTCACACAAAATGGCTTTAAGGAAAGAAAGAAGAAATATTCAAAAAAAACTTTTGTTCACACAAGCATAAGTATAGCTGCTTGTGTTTTTGAACGATGAAAAGAACCTCTAATCACAGGAGCCTGAGGAGAACTTAATTATAGTCACTAAAAAAAATAAATGAGGAAAATTTTAGCAGTAGGCAAAAGGTAAAAGGAGATGTAATTTACTAAGTGCTTTGGGTCTAAAATTTCCCCTATTTTAAAGCAAAACTAAGTGGAAGTTACAAATTGGTGACCAGTTCTTCAAGTGAGTAATATTTTTCTCTTCTAGGAAAGGAGTAGAGTTTGAAGTTATGCTAATACCTTATATAACTATTCCTAAGATGCTTCCCCTAAGTGACATAATATACAGAATCAGTGGCAGGTTTTTCTTCCATTTTGGTTTTGGTTTTTCATTTGGAAATACTCACCTGAGTACAGGGTCTCCTTTTTCCAAAACTGTTTTGTAGACTATTATATATTTTGGTAAGGAGACCTACAATGCCCTCCCCCTTTTGAAATGGGTCTTCTGCACATTCTTCGATTCTTTCAGTTTTCATTGATCCTGGTGTCTTTATAGTCCTTTCTCTGAAGCAATGAACAGCAGATTTGGTATTTTTAAATAATCTAACATATTTTCCTGCCAGAAAAGTATTTACCATTAATTTTGTTTTTGTATTTAGGTCACAAGAAGAGCCAGTCTCACCAACTTTCTTGTTTCTTTTTCTTTTTCTTTTTCTTTTTTTTTTTTTTTCTGTGAATTGAACTCCGGCCCTTGCGCTTGCCAGGGAAGCGCTTATTCCACTGAGCCATCTCACTGGCCCCTCACCAACTCTCTTAAACTTAGGCCTGATTTGTATTTCACAAATCATGAAACTCTTAAGAAACAGCACTGATAATTATAAATTGGGTAAAACTTCATCCTAATCCA